>CAJUYH010002037.1:0-43186 GCA_910591685.1 Galerucella tenella | reverse complement strand
GTTTTCAAACTTTATTAATAACTGTATTATCGACAAATTTTCACAGACACCAATGGTTTATTAATTTTGTTTCCTTTACAATTTCTCTTCGTTTCTTCTCTCTTTCATCCAACATTCAATATATGTATCTCACTTAACACCAATTAAATTCGTTTATCAATAAAAACAATTTCCTAGTAGATAATAACGTGGTGAACCGATATCGCATCCACCGGCTTGTGGTTCATGAACTCTCACTCTCTCTTTTTATTTTAATTTTCATCTAATTTTTTTTCTATACTATTCACACGCTTTTAGTGTCTCAATTGGCAATTGTGGCCATTTAAGCTATGTCGAATGTTTACAACATTTTGAAAATTTGATACTCGATTCCGTAACGAACATTAACTATTATCACTTCAGTTCAAAATGTAAAATGCACTCACAAACAAATCAATATTTCATGCTGGTCAATTGATATAAAAATATCGTCACATCCAATTTCAACAGCCACCAATTTAATTTTCTTCCTTTTCATCCAATAATAATATTTTGAAACAGAAGTTGAGTTTTTTCTATATCTCACTTTTCATCCCTTGAGTTTCATGTCACAATTTTCTTTTTCTATGTATTCCATTCAAAATTATTCCTCGGATTTTCATAAAATAATTTGTTCATTTGCCGTTATATCAGTTTTCAAAAGTAAATTCAATTGCATTGAAATGATATATGAGATCACGTCGATGATATGATATTTGCTCGCAGCTATACCTTCAACTGTCTTCAAGCGAATAAAATGTTCTTGTGGCTCGTACTGCAGATATACCAAACGTTCTCCAACAACTGATAGAAGATATGAACGCTTTTCTTCTTGATGTTGGTAGTGGTGGTGGTGATGATGACGATGACAATATCAGCTAATAGAACATAAAAGATGCATCTGGTGGAGAAGGCGATTCGTGTTGTTTAAACGGCCACAAAGATGACAGAAGAATGCAATATTTATTATTGCGATTGTGTCACATCAGTCACAAGATCAAATGACTGACCATTAAACGTTTACACGTGGACCTTCTGTTAATTCATACCACTGATCTCACTATTTTGACCAAATATGTAAAATCAATTGAAATATAAAGATGTACACAAAATTGACAAGTGTCTTGTTAATTTACAGTTGAAACATTTATCAATTGTATAAAAATATTTTTCAATTAATAAAACTTTAAATAATATATTTGATTATAAATTGATAATTGATATCAATAAATATAAATATTATATCAACAAGACGAATGTGTGAAAGAATTGGATATTAACTCGTGAGGAATAAAGTTTAATTACAATCTATAGTATCTCTCAACATGTCACGTCCAATTATGGTCAATTGTTCGGGGTTTATTACATCGTTTGCTCCGTTTGTATGAAATAATGTACATAGCGATAAAATTTACGAGTTCAACACATGTGTACTTAATCTTTTGATATAAATACGCGGGAAATGCTCAATTAAATGTCAAGTTAATAAACAAAAAAATAGATAAATAATATGTAAACAAATAAGTGAAAATGAGGAATTTGATAAATCGAGTCAATTTTTTTTCGTGCAACCAAGTGAAAACAATGTTGTAACTGTTATATTAGTGAATTAAACAAAGAAATATTTTAGCAGAGTGAGAAGGAGCAATTAATGTGAGAATTATATCTGAATGTCGTATTTTATAAGCTCAGTTTTGTGTTTTTATTATTTTTATTGCTGCACTTAATCTACAATATTACATATCAAGGTTTATAAGTATAATCTCAAAAATGACAGTATCAAAACACATAAATGTACAATGATAACTACAAGGTCAAAAATGGAGGGATAGAGAGGGGGATGGAGAGAGTGTGAGAAAGAGATAGAGAAGGAGGGATAGTACTTGACATTCATGCGAATCAACTGCAATTCCAGTTGACATTGACAACATTCATGCAATTTGTATGAATTCATTTAAATACACTCACACCACAAATGCAAAAAATATTCCATTCATTCTGTGTTTGTATACGTGAATGGGTCATGGGCATAATGAACTTACTTAACTAACACTAGTGACACCAGGCACGTCAATTTCCATTGCAGTCTTTTGGCAATCACGTTCCGAGAACATCCGACCAGACTTTGCACCGATGATTCAAACCAGCCATTGTGTGAACTAACGCTTTGCCTTCTAAAATGCCACGTGACTTATTTGATGCACCATAAAATATCACAACAGCACGTGAATGCAATAGTACCATTGCACACGATGAACATGACGCTACCATTAAAAATAGATAATTATTTTATGATACAGTAAAAAATAATTTGGCATTTTATACTGCATTTATTAATTGATTCACGTCTGTCCTATTCAATTGACTTTATTACATCTATACACCGTGTCTTACATAAAATGACCGTAGAGTCGTATGACAATATTTGTGACCATCCTGAATCCGAATTAAGTAAGCGTGGCGAATGAGCAAGGAGTATTTTGCCGCCATAGATATAAGAAAGGGGGAGGCCAGTAAAAACTCTGAACATCGACCCGAGGTATATGTCTCAAGAGACGATTGTACCTTGGGCCCTACTGTTGTTTTCTGACACTAGATGGGATTTTAGCATTTTTCCACAACCATTACCCGTCAAAATTTACTCTCCGAAATCGCACAGAATTTCCTATATATATATATAGATGAATAAATAGAATTTAGATAATTAAGATAATGTAGATTTAATAATTCAGATAATTGGGATATTCTAGATAATTTAGATAATCTAGATAATTTTGGAAATTATCTAGATGATTCTGGAAATTATCGAGATAATTCTTGGAAATTATCTAGATAATTTTCTATCGATTATCTAGATAATATTATGTGAATTATCTATATTATCTACATGGTCTTATTTGAATTATCTAAATTATCAAAACTTTTTAAACTCAACTGTCTAAATTTTGAATATAACATCGAAATTTGAATTCAGGATGGTGACAAATATTGTCATAATACTCGACGGTCATTTTTTGGAGGACACGTTCTATATTTATATACGTGTTCAATATAATTCTCGGAAATTATCTAGATAATTTTATATCGATTATCTAGATAATCTGGATAATACTATGTAAATTATCTATATTATCTAAAGGGTCTTATATGAATTATCTAAATTATCAAAACTTGTTAAACTCAATTATCTAAATTATCCAAATTATCTGAATTATCAAATCTAAATTATCATAATTATCTAAATTATTTAGATCATCCAAATTATCTATTTATTTATCTATATATATATAGGACATTCTATGCGATTTCGGGGAGTGAATTTTGACGGGTGATGGTTGTGGAAAAGGGCTAAAGTCTCATCTAGTGTCAGAAAATAACCGTAGGACCCAAAGTACAATCGTCTCTTGAGACATTTACCTCGGATCGATGTTCAGAGTTTTTTCTGACTTCCCCCTCTCTCATATCTATGGCGGGAAAATACTGCTCGCTCATTCGCCATTCTTACTTAACTAATAATTCAAAAACTGCTCGATCATTTTCAATATAACATCGAAATTTCAATTCAGGATGATTACAAATGTTGTCATACTACTCGATGGTGTATAGTTATATACGTATACGAGGATAAACTTACTGATATAATAGGTAATTCTTTGGCGGCTAGGCCATAGACAAATCGTTTGTCAGAATCAGACACAATTATTACGCGGTAATCGTGAAAATGTACGCGTATATTTATATAGGCAGTATAAAATGAATTCGTGTAAAAATAAATTGTACAGCGTTAGAAGAAATATTATGGTCCTCAGTATTTTCACCATACTTCGCTCAGTGTCGCGTATTAGATTGCGAAAATATAATGACGATTAATACTATTCATATAATTAATATTGAATGTGGTTTCATAAAAAATATTTATACTTTTCATGTCATAATTATTGGAGAGTATTTCTGACAATTCTGAGTATATACAGGAGCGAAAAAAAAAATATATATTAATATACGTTAGAGAGGAATGTTGAGAGTAAATGGACCATAAGGTTTGAAAGTTAATATATAATAAATCAATATGGAGTTAATAAAAAATTATTATGCACAATTTGGATTCAGCTTCCGACATGGTTTGTCAAAAAATGGGAAATACCACAGTTGAATATTTGAATGATTGAATAAATTGACGAACATACTGAAACGTATCGAGCCACTCTGGCTGCCTGAATTGTTCTTCATTCATTGTATTGTTATTTTATCAAAAAAAAAAAAAAAAAAATTATATACCAATATATTATTTAATATACGGAATCATCCTTTCTTGGCTAATTCAAATAATACAATGGAACAGAAATATTATAATTAATGATTGATAATATAATGTGAAATTCTCTCCAGAAACAATTCAATTTCGTTTCACAATCTTACCTCGTTATTCGAAAATCTTTGACATGATAATATAACTGGAGTTCTTGAACTATTTACAAATGATAAGATTATTTTTTTTTTAAATGTTTTTGTCAACATTTTTTTTTTTTTTCATTTTTTCATTGAATATTTTTATATTGGTCTAGTATAAAGAATAAATATGGATTATCACGAAACCATTTGTCAAGTTTATGGTGTTATATATTTGATTTTTATACAAATTATTTACTTTACGATTATTTTTGATGGCTGTCTTTACTCCTTACTGTCATATATTGTCCAATTCTATCGCTTCACTGTGTACAACTAGACGTGCTGTTCAACAATCCTTGTGAGAATACACGCGACAAAGAATTGTTCACAAACGCATTGATATAATCTATTTATGTAAGAATGTAGATAGCCCGAATATAATTGAGGTTTAATGACAGAAAAAAAATTGTTTTTATACACTCAAGGCTTTGTCACGTTTGTGGTTTGTTGCATTACAAGTGCGATAAGATCAAAAATGCGCTATAGGCACGAGAATATGCATCATTTTTCATTGTACGATTCAATCGTATGGCACAATTTTCATTAATTCTTTGTATTTACATATAGTAATTCTTTGTAAATGCAATACAAATGATGTATTTTCACACTACAAAGTTATACCCGAACAATAATTCCAAACATATATTAAACTATTCCTTATTATGACAATATTTTACATGAATTGTAAAGCAACAATTAATATTATGTGTGGGAGAATAATATTCATGATTAATTAATTTTCACAAAAATATACGCATTTATTCTGAATTTTCAAAAGCAAATGCACTATAGATTGTTTGTAACAATTGTAACATACCTATTATTTACAAAATTCTTGAATATCTGTTTATATTACAGTTGAGTAGATTGAACTAATATAATGGATTATAAAAGATAAAAAGTGTATGAAGAATTATTGCAAGTACACATTGAAATTGAGATAATATTAAATATACAATTTAATATAAATGAAGATTAACAGAAAAGAACGAATGGTAATGAAATGAAAAACATATTTAATTACTTTAATTACTTCCATTACATTATTCAAATAAACCACGGATAATGCTATTTTTATTTCATGTAAAGTTTGCATATGTCTCGAAATATCCAGCGTAAATTACAGCGGCATCGTACAAATATTCAAATTGTTCCTGCAAAATCAATGGAAATCATTAAACTATAAGTTCACATTTGCTTATGTTCGATACAGTTAAGTCAACTCACGCGTGTTTGGCAAAAATCCGATCGTGATCGTCGTATGGCACGAATAGCTAAGCAAACATCGCACTCATGTTCAAGGCTCATTCTTTCAAGTAAGAAACTCAGTGCCAGGTAAAGACCACATCCAGTTACACCATCACTGCAATCATAAAATAACAGTAATAAGAATAACTCATACAATATATTAAATATAAGTGATGAAATATAATTTACTCACTGGCAAAGGACAACAGTTGGTTCGTCAGTTCTTGATATTCTCTCGGCCATTTGCCACAAATCCACGAGAGTCTCAGGCGACGGAGGCGGTTTATTCCTGCCTGGATCCCATTCTTTACAAGTTAAAACTGTAATTGGCTGTTCGCGGGAACTTTTCTGCAAATGAATAAAATTAATTATTAAAATGATCATACGATTGTTTATACAAATTACTAAATTACCGTTGAATTGTCAATCAAAGTTATTTTTTGTTGAGTACAGTGTACTCCATCTATGATGGATTTTCCCTTGAGTGTTAGAAATGTCAATGGAGTCATCTCTTCATCTGGTTCGGGCACAAATTTACAGCAAGTCTATAAACAAACATTACACAGTCACACACACACACACACACACACACACATATGCACGCACATACAAGTAAATTTATTTGATATTAATTGTAAGGGAATCACAGATTTACGTTTAGATAACTCACTGGGTTTTCAAGCTCAGGTGGTTGCAGAATTATGATGAGTTGAACCTTAAATTCAGCGATCATTCGCCAAAAGTCAGTGGCAGTTTTAGGCAGTGGCAGTTGTGTGGCAATAAAATTATTTTGACGTCTGGCACTATCAACATAAACACCAAATATATAACTGCTGTCATCATCAGTCGTTGGATATCTCGATATGTATAATCTCGATGTTGGTAATAAATCGGGAAATCTATTCTTGGTAATATTTTTTTCACACAGTATCAATTGTGTTCGCATTGATGGTTGAAGTGCTTCGTCTTGCCACGCTGACTGTTCCAATCGTTGCTGTTGCAATGTCAATTGGTTTTTATATTCTTGAATTCTCATTGGCAATGAATCATTACATGGTATTGCTGTGGGCAATGATAAAAGACACTCGACCAGTGCAACATGCGCAAGAATATATTGCTGTTTATTGTCTACCATATTGGCACGTTGTCCTCTTATTTCTGCAGTTTCACCAAACACATCCACGACCTTATTCAAACATTGAATAATTTGTTGATCATTTAAATATATTTGCATAGATATTTTTGATATAATTCATATGTAGGTGCAGTGACTTACACCCTCGGCAGCTGCGCGACGTAAACAAATATCACAGAGTATTATTGTTCCAGTACGACCAACACCAGCGCTACAATGAACGACAACAGGCCCAATGCCTGATGGTGTTGCCAATAATTTTTTTAGATATGCAACTACCGATTGAGTGTACAAAGGTATTCCATGATCAGGCCATGCTGTGTAATGAAGATGATCGATCTGCAATTTTATACAATTTGAATTATACTACGATTGTCAATTGAAATTTTGTATGTTATATTTATCGATTGCCTTTCTAGTTTCCTGCTCGTATTTCACATGGAACATCCTGAATGTGTAGTCGGCGAACTGTACATGACTTATATTAGACACTGAGATATTTCCGTACTTCATAACTTTTCCTACCTCCGGCCAGTATTGCTCACATTTTGTCTAATGTAGACAAGAAAAATAAATAAATAAATTGAATTATTAGTAATTTTATTGATATTACGAATGATTGAATATATTCATCGCACTTTTCCACTCTCCATGACATTTGCAAGCATACAAATAACTTGAATACGCTCTTGCCAAATCATGCGCCAAAAGTCTATAACTGTAGTTGGTTTTGGTCCTTGTGTCGCAATATAAGCCCGATTTTTTTTATAACCCTGGTAATGAAATATATATATAATATCTGTGTGAATTCATTGGTGAAAATAATTGTATACTCCGTACCTTGATATAATTTGCATTTATATAGTCGGAGTACGGATCGTCAGGGAGTTTTTCGAGTACAACTCGCGTCTCGTCGTCTACCACAATAAAAGTAAAAGAACCCTTAAATAATTCATATTTTAAAAATTAACTTTAACTTACACGCAATCAAATTTCCATATCTATTTTTCCTTTTGTTTTCTGGTATTTGTCCATATTCGCATGGCTTCATTTGACCTCGTGGAAAAAACTATAAAAAAATATAATATCTGTCATAAAAAATGCTGTAAAATGTATATTTCAATTGGATAAAAATTATGCAGTGTAAAAATAAAGTATTTTTTTTTTCTATTACATACTGAATATTGTTCGTCCAATTTACCAGACACAATTGCGTGTTTAACGTAATCCTGAAACTCATTAAGTTTCACGAGAGAAGTGCATTTAATTTTTTCATATGTTACCGCATTAATTGATGAAGGGGTTAATTTCTCAGAGGAAGCCGTAGGCGTTAATAGAATTGACTCCCGATACTCGATCGTACCGGGACGTTGTGTTATACAAACAGGCGATGGCAACTTGATATGACTTTTTTTGCATGCCTCATTTACAGATGCAACAGGTCTAGGCACATCAACTACTATATTTTTTTCCCCCTTTTTAATGTGTTTTCTAGTTTAGATAAACAAAAAAACACCAACATTGATAACAATGGATGCTATGAAATCTTGGCGATAATCTGAAATACAATTCTCACTTTTTTTTGGTCACATAGTAAGTTATGCCAATTAATGCAATGATAAGCAACACAAGTGGCACAGCCCAGACTTCGTGATGGTTCCTGGATATTGGACCTATTTGAATTGATTTTGATCGCCAAATAAATGGTATAGTCTGCTTCCAGTCTTTAATATCATCTTCTCGCACAACAATAGCAATAACATATGAATTACCCACGTAAAGTTGACAATTATTGGCATCATTTTCATGATTGCCAATTAATAGTGTCGATGGAGGTATCTGAAAATACGTGTTTATACTATTTAGATCAATGCAGTACTTTAATAATTCAATGAAATTAATTGGATTACCGAGAATACGCCAAGGTGCCAAGCAACCTCATCATTCTCCAATTCAATATCTTTGGCCAAACTCTCACTTATCATTGATACATTATCACACAATAATTTCCCAATTACAATAATGTGAACTTTACTATAGTGGGTGTTATTCGCAATAGATGGTATCGAAAGTATTATGAAGTCATTGTTATTGCTTATGTTATAGCTTGGTTCATTTTTATACCAAGAGAACGATGATGTTGTTTCAATTTCTATACTCGATGGATTGCCTATCAATATATCTTCATGATTCTCAACAACACCTTGAATATTTATTTTGTAATGTGTGGATGGCAATAGATCTAATTGTGTGTTGTATAAATTCTGATAGATGGCAATAGGAAAGGTAATTATCTTATTACGATCATTATCCTGTAGATTTTTTATTAATCTTGTTGAAATGAGTTCACGGTGAATTTTAAACTTTTTCATTGGTCCACCAGTCTTGCGAGGATGTTCCCAACAGAGATCAACGACTCCTTGATTAATTTTAGAAGTGAAAACTCTTCCCGGTGGATCAGGTGCTGTAAGAAAAATTTTTCACATTAATGATCGAGTGTGAAAGTAAATAAAGTATGGAGTTCATTACCTGTTTCGTAAGATACATCTGTTACTTCACTCACGTCGCCAGGTTCATTTACATATTTATTTACAGCTCTTACCTATAAATTGTCACGAGATTATATCTGTCACAATAATATTTGAATAACTGCTCTTCTTATATAACCAGAGTTTTATACATAAACATTATTATCCAACAAACAATGAGAAACACGAAAAATCGATGACAATGATAGCCAAGCTCATGTGTCATAGTGCATTATTGATACAAGGACAAGTATACTAACCTGTATTGTACTTCTCGATTGATAAGGATGCAACACTGTCTTACACAATGAATCTTCCCATAATGGACACGTTTCATTTGGGAATACAGTGATTACGTCAGATATTTCATAAGGTCCAACGAAGCACACATAATATTTTTCTATTTCACCGTTTGTAGGTGGCAACGGTTTTTCCCAATTCAATAGTGTGGTCCTATTCTCCGAATTAACTTCGATAATCATTAAATTTCTTACCGCAGGCGGTGCTGCAATGTATAATCTTACAATGAGCGATAAGATTTGATTTCATACTTCGCCATGTTCAATTGATTATTATTGATTTTTTTTATTGACTTACGCTGTGGATCAGTGGTAAATGTTAATTCACTATAAGCACTCTCATTGTGTATACCATTAATTGCTCGTAGTGCATAGATTCGAACATTATAGTGTTCATCTCCGTGGATACTTTGTATTTTTGTACTATTCAATTTAAATGAATGCCATGGTGTGTCATATTTATCGATGAAATCTTTAACATTTTCACTTACACCGACGAAAAATAATCGTGTAGCCGTAATTGGTCCAGTGACAGTTGTACAATCAACCACGTCCGTACTCCATGATATTTTATTATTTTTGAATGTCACATTTGCGAAAACTGCACTTGGTATCTCTAAAATATCATTCCAACAATTAATATTGCAAAATTAATAAATAAAAATATCGTTTAAACACCTACCAGCAGCATTGGTTACGAATGTTATCAAATTTTGATTTCCGTTACGTGTATGATATGCCAATATTGCGAGTTCATAGCGGACATATGGAATCAAATTCGTAATTTCATAGGATTGCGTGTCATTTTCAAGATGGTATGAATTTGAAATGACCAAATTCATCGATGTAGAATTGGAACAGCCTTCGTAACGCACGAGCTAAATGATGTAATAGTTATTTTGAATCGTTTCAATATCCCCCAATATTATTTGTAAATTGATTAATCAATTACCCGTATTGTCAAGTGATAACCATGAAGAATGCCATTGGGTTCTTCAGGTGGTAGCCAACTAATAGATACTTTGGTGGAATTCACTGAATCAATTTTTAATTCTCTGACTCGCGACGGTTCTGCGTTACAAAGTGTGACATTTAAAAATGTCTTTATTTCATTTATCGTGTCATTTGTTTGTTGAATATTAAACATGTGTGTTCGTGTAATAATTACTTGAAACGAGGGTCCACACTTCTTGCCGATGTCGAAATGTCAAACTCATACCGGTGATTAATACTACGTAGTTTGTGTCAGGCGTTAAATTATCAATTGTCATTGGAAATATTACATTCTCATTGTGTAAATTGATTGTTTCAGATCCATTTGCATTTGATGTCATTTGCAAAACTTTGATTGAGTACCAATCATCAGGACAAGGATAAATATTCTGTCAATAAAATAATACATGTGATGATTATTGTATTAATGAATCAAATGAAAATATTTCTCGGCCAATATATCCAAATTAGTCGGAATAACTGTATTATTTTTAACACAATTCAGAGTTTCTGAATATTGTTCTGAAGTTTAACAGAAGGCAGCAGAGTTTAGTAGATTTTTTAATCATTAAATTTCATCATAATTCAAATCAAATAAATGTGGAAAATTTATCTGTAAAATATATCTCTATAAATTACTCGTAAAAAAAAAGTCTGAATTTTGTGGAAAAAAAAAAAAATGAATATCCTGCAATCTGTATGAATTTATTGTTTTACCATGTATCGTATTAGAAAAAATATGAGAATTTTATTGCAAAATATTTTCATTTGAGTCGATGAATTTTATACTCGATAAAATAACAATAAAGATATACCTCATTATCGATCTTTTTAATTGTCATGTATTTATCATCCGGTTCAATCTTGAAATATTCCGACCCTAAAACAATGTAAAGTTATGTAAAATTATTTATAGTGATTTTTACTGAGCTCTAAGAAAAACATACATATGCACACAATTGTCTGTTTTGAAAAGTCACCATCTAGAGAAACAACCTCGACTTTATCAATTGATTTATATTGTATACGTTGCGATATTCTTGCATTATATTTCATTCCTAGTCTCAATTTATTGAATGTAGTGAAGTATATTGGTCTTGTATCATTATCAAATCCACTGTCTGCATTTTGCTTTGGCCATTTTGCACGATTAACCTGCAAAAAATATTTTTCACGCTCAATCATTAGCAAAAAGTTGCCAATGTGAAATGCATTTTTATAAAAAACGTTTGGATATAAAAGACCGTACCCGTATTTCAAATTCATATGTTATATTGAATTTTTTATCATGATCAACTTTTGGGAAATATACACGAAGAGTTGTCTCATTGATTTGATCAAACTGCGGCTCAGGGGAATCCACGACTACAAAAAAATATTCCCACAAGAGTGAATTAATAATAATTAAATATTTTTACGCATTAAACTATCTATTCATTATTTTTATATTATTTACCATCTTTGCAGTATGGTGGTACTAAATATTTATGTTTTTCTCCAAGCTTTTTACATTTTGAATTGCATGAACCCGTGTAAATGTCGCAATCGTCTTCACAATTTTCGCACCTTTCTTCACAATTGTAGCCGAATGCTCTGGGCTCAGAACATGCTAACAATAAACTAGTCAATTAACCCCGATTAATAATTATTAACAAACATCAAATATATAAACTCACGTATATTGCAATAATATGAGGTATGTCCTTGTGAACAATAGCAACTATTTTTATTACATATTGTCACAGATTGACAATGTGGATCAAAATGTGTATCACAAAATGTAGCGCATTTTGGCCCAATACGATAGTCTGGGCATAAAGTTAAATTACCTAAAAGATGCCTTGAATAAATTACATCGATACAAATCAATATGGATTATTTCCAAAAACTACTTTATAAAAATTAATTGACCTGGTGGTTTTGTTGCAAGTGCAGTAGCAATAATAACATTCTCGTGCTCTTGATTATATGACAATTTTTGACATGTCACATTTGGCCAAGTATCAACTGCTTTTTTACGATCTAAATGCACTCTCGTCATTACTTTTTTCACTACACCTACATTGGATCGTTTCGAAAACAGAGATGAAATAAAAAATATGTTAACAACATCAATTGAGTGAATTTATAAATTCAATCGTTCACCTTCGGCTAGACATTGTTCGACATTACTGATGGCCCAATGATTTCCGCGTTCATTTGTTGATTTTGTAATTATTTCCAGCATTATCGATCCATAATCTTTATCAAGATTTGATACACGTATCTGTGCATGTTGCCACATTGGCAGGTCATGTTTAACTCTTTTAGATGGCGCCAAACCCGAAAAAACTTCTGTTACCAACGGTTCATTATTGCTATCAATTAAACTGACATAAAGCTCACAGGAAGCACAAAGGCCGACTAACATACTGATACAAATTTCACCGTTAACATTGGCATTCAATAATTGACTAATCAAACGAGCTCCGGGTCGAGTGGTTAATCTGTAATTATCTAAAAGAGAAGAAACAATTGACGAGTCATTTTATTCAAATTATCCTGTAATAGTATCGTATAATTACAGAATAATTACACTGATGGAAACGAAATTGCGTGAGAAATGGACTCATTGAATTTCCAAAAAATACATGATGCTCTTGATCTAATGCATACATAGAATCAATATCGGTGTAATTTAAAATCACATTGTCTGGATCATACACTGTTATTGATTTTATAGCGGCATTCCAAGTAACTATAAATGTCTTCCATTCGTAGATAGTTAATGGATGATGCTGTGAAAATGCCATTTTATTTCTCGATTATTAAATAATTTTCACTTGTATTTTTCATAATTACAATGCAAAATTTATACATTACCCACAATTCAGAACGCCGCTTCTCGCACAGAGAGCCTATTGCTGGAATACCGTTCACTCCATATTCACATTTCCTAATTGCACTCCGTATATTTTCCCACCCGCCAATAATAACCCAATAACAAAAATTCGTATGATAATCTGGACCTTTGCATATGAGCAAATGACCATTGGCAGCACTGCGAATCGATACAACAACAGCACCGCTATTACCAAATGTGACATTGGAATTTATTCCGTCTTCATTCATTGTTACTGAGTGATAATCCTTTACCTTCCATTCAAAAACATTGTGTTCATCGAACTCTAAAAATATTGCATTGGATATTACTGTCGAATAATTTTAATCAATTAGAATATTTAGATATAATAAAATTTAATGGCATACTTTCCCAACGACTGTCATATACTGGACCCATAGGCGCTTTAGTGGTTGATACTAAATGCCAATCGGGTTTTTCATTTAAGAATAAAACTTCGCATTTATCTGTATTTGTATTGATGTCACATTTTCGTTCACTATTGTCATTCGATATTCCATTGCCAGACAGTTTTGATGCTGGAATGAATATCATCGCAGTTACTATAATCGTAACAATAATAATTATTTAATATAAATTATTGCGAGACATTACTTTTTTGTAAAGTTATGCTATCGTCAAGGCTGGCCTGTGCATTCTGATTGAGATTTGTATTCCATATAATTGCATCTTCAACACTATCAGTGACACAAACAGCTGAAAATGATTGACTATCGTGTCTCGTGTATATTGGTACATTTCGAATAATATTAAATTCATTACATAAAATAATTGTCGCGTTAAATGTAAAAAATAATAATATTATTAAATACTCCATTAAATTAGATATAATTTGAATGATTACATCAGTTACGCGTTTGTATAACGACTGAGGTTGATTTCACCGCGACAAAATGGAATTCAAAATAGAGATAATAATAATGAATATGATAGTATGTATATCAATGGAGAGGAACTAGTCTTCCTGCCCGCAAATGATGAATCAGCAATGATAAGAAAGTAGAATGGATGTGGGATGAGTTAACGAGGAAATTTTTAATACAATTTTTCCCGTAAGCAAATGAATGTAAAATGAATAAATAAATAATTAAATACAATGAAAAAAATATTGAATTGAAGCAAATGGAATGAATATTGTAACATATTAATCTCAAGAATATTTTTTTATTATTTTACACAACTTAACAGAGTACATAATTAATATATTTGTAATATAAAAAAAAATTGTAATTGGGTAAATATAAATGTATGTTTAATTAATGACTGGATTTAGTATGATTTTTATTTATAGATTGAAATTATATTTGATTTACGGTGAAAATCGTGGCATCCATGAGTGAACACGTCGATGACGTCCAAAACTACATCGTGGAGCCATTAATGCAATTAATGCCAAGCCAGCACCGAGCAATGACACACCGCAAAGTGCACCGGCCGTAACATCATGAAGTGGCGTTCCCGGACGCGGTGACTTTGCAGCGAGCAATAATAAACCGGCGCAACTGAGCGCTGACAAACCAGCGAGGCCTAAACCAGTCCAGGTGCGTCTTAAACTACGACAAGCGCCAGCCAATGCGCAACAAACGCCACAACCTGCTGCACTATCCAAGTAATATTTTCGTCCTTGAGTCCATGACAAATATAATGCCAAACCACATGTTAAAATACCAACGAGAACGAGCAACAAAGGCGCACTTTTTCTCTCACTTTTCTCAATTCCACTCGCTAGCGTTGTGTTTGCTTCACTGTTTTGCGGTGACAATGGCGGTACCTAAATATAATAAAAGCAAAAATGAATGAATAAACACGAATACTAAAATGACGAAAGTGCAGAAATTAAAATTGGAATTTAATTGAATGAAACTCACCACAGCTGTCCTTGCTATAAATGCACTCTCAACGCTGTCATATGCGCTCCTTTTTTGCTGCATCCGTTGCTCAGATCGTGACGATGACAACACCTGATATTTCGCCGAGCCAATTACCATTGGTAACGATTCAGAATGTGAATCAACATATGCATAACGTGGTGGCGGTTCACCAAATTGCGATGACAATGAAGTTGGTGATGTTGCTAATGACATTGTTCCATCGCGACGTTGCGAATAACGTGAACGTCCGCAATTGCTGGCCGGACAAATTTCATGTTGTTCGTCCAATGGTAGACAACGCCGAGCCGAGGGTGGTTCCCTGTTTGGTGTAGACGTTTGTGGCACACGATTTGGTGAAAATGTACGTTGAGGTGTACCATTTGGTGTTCCATGTTGACTCGAACCTGGTACCACACCACGACCTGTATTCATTTTATTTTAATGTTTTACATTCAATACGAAAATTAAAATTAATACATCCAAATATTTCACGCAATTTTTCTTCAATATTAAATTTTTATTCTGACTAGAGTCAGCAATAAATCATCACTAATAACTCATTTTAATATCTTATCAATGAATTTGTCCTGTAAATAAATTTTACACTTAAACATACTGAAACTTGACTAAAAAATTGTTGACAACGAAAAAAAAAAATAGAATTAAATTGCAATGAAATACTATTAAGCAGTTATGTATGACGACATTATAATAAAAGTTTGACCCGACTGCAAAGTCATGAAAAAAAAGTTATTCACTTATTTATTTATTTGCTTTTTATTCGATTACCTGATGGCGAAGTGGTAGCGCTAATTGGCGGTGTATAACGTGCATTCCTTTGCGGTGTACCACGATCAGTTCGTCTTGGTGATAAATTTCGATCCTCAGACTTTGATCTTGGTTTACGTGGCGTTGTTAATATTTCATGTAATTTAATTGTCGCAAGATTATTACGCGAGGAAAATGTATTGTTATCACGTAATTCAATTTGTTCGCGAAAATTTCGTTCTGGCAATGATGGTGGATCGTCTTCTTGCATGGGTACTCGTGCATAACGACCTATAAAAAAGTTGAAAGAAATAATAATATATAAATATTATATACGTATATGGTCATTGAATATAGTAGCATACAATGGCGAGTACTAATTAGCATTTACACGCCTTTCAGTGAATATAATAAAATATAAAGGAAGTGGATAAATACCACGAGGGGAAGAACGTCCGCTGGTCATCCAAGACATGGCTGTGGATTCATTGTCAATGTTCCCCTCGTCTGCAGGCATTGCAGCGTAACGGCTACCAACAACAACATTGTTGATGTTATTGTTGTCGTTATTATTTCTGTTTTGGCGAAAATGTCTTGGTCGTTGATAATTTATACTGTCACGATCCTCCAAACCCTGCAGCTGTTGTCCATGATAACTTCCTTGACGTATAAACTGGTGATTTTGCCGATGTGAAATTGCTTCAAAACGTGACAATGATGCACGTCTTTGTAAATGAGGTTGATTTTGTTGCTGTTGAGGCGGTGGAGGTTCGTCATCTTCAATATATTCATAGCGTGAATTTGTATTTCGATCATAAATCGTTTTTCGATTATCAATTATATTGATTCGCTCGATATTTTCATCGAGATAACAATAACGATCTGGCGTTTTGGCATTATCATCAACGAAATTGTCATGGACATTTGATTCTGGTCGTTGTTGAAATGCTGGATTGGTGTGGCCCTGTTGAGTCTGATAATTATGTGATTGCTGTTGATGTTGAATTGGTATTGGAATTGAAATGGGTGGCGGAGGTGGTGGCGGTGGCGTTGGTGGCAATTCTATCGGGCTTTGAAATTGCGGTGGTGGTGGTAATTCATCATTGCGATTCTCTGGTATATATTCAGATTGACGACAAAATGATGGATTTGTGTAGCAATGAACTGGCACTGATTGTGTCATTTTGCATTTGTTAATCAATTTCTATTTGTTTTTCTTATCAAGTGAAAACAATTTTCTTAATTCACTTTATATAAATTTCCAATTGATTCAATTTATTGTTCTATGTATTTTATTATCTGACGTCTTTTTTTTTTTCTTCAGTTGATGAGCACATTAGCGATGACGAATGAGGATTACGAGTGCGTTGCTGATATAAGAAACTGGTCGTCGCCAAGTTGTCTCCAGGGAGAAATTTACCGCGCGAATTGGCCCAGTTATAATTTCTTTTGTTACGTCAATAAACACTTTTTTACACATTTTATTGCAGCACACGTCAAAACTGAATTAAACTGTGGTTAATTAATTTGATTGCGCTATATTATTAACTATATTAATTGTTGATAGTGAATTGAATACAGATGATAGTTGTATGTATGAGTATTTGGTTTATTGGACCAGTCTCTTTGCACGCTCAAAATGTACTGAAAACCGATCGTGACCGACGGCAGCTGCAACTCGTGTGTAAAGCGTAGAATGACGGTTTTTCAGTTGATTACAGGAGGGGTAGCAATGTTACGGGGTTTGCGTAATGCGGGCCCGGTGTCCTCTTCTCCCTTCTACTGTACAAACTTCTGCTACCACCACCACCACTACCACCACCACCACCACCACCACCATCGCTACCGCCATCCAATACTGCTGCCATATCGCAGTGTCAGGCCCACTTTGAATATCTACAGCCGATTCAACCAGACATCCGAACTATTTCATTCATCCATTTATTCAATATTTTAACGCGAAATAATTTTATTTATCATGACTTTAATCGTCTTGTGTATTGAAATGATATATCGCTATATAATTTTTTATTTTTTAATAAAATTTGATTTGAATTGGAAGAATCGATGAGAAAAATGGAGGGAAAAGTATTGTTTCTGGGGTATATTTAATTAGAATATGAGAACTTTGGATGAGTTGAGTGTACTGTTGATTTTCCATGAGCAGCTGTTGCGACCGTTGGAGTTTTGGGGCGCGTGCCCCGCGCGCGTTCACTCAACATCTCGATGATTATATTCGACGACCCTTCCAGCTGCTGCTCACCAGATATTCACACGCGTCGCATCGGCAGACAACTATAAAACTCGAAAGTATTATAGAACCAATAAGTCAATGAGAATATATTTTGATGATGTTCATCATTTTGTATACAATTGATGCATTACAAACACACCCGAATCAATTGTTGGGGTATTTAATCACAATGTAAAATAAAAAATATGTATTTGCAACGGGACAAATATTATAATTGTTCATTTACTTTATATTTTTTGTTTCTTACAAAAAAATTGTTTATTATCTCTCAATTACATCTACACTGATCAATGACAATTCTTTCACAGATAGAAAGATATTTTTTTTTTTTTGAAGGTACACTTTTTTAGTTTAATCCAACGACAGTATAATAATCAACATTAAACTATACGGGGCCAAGAATATTTGAGCACGCACACCGATATTCTTGATATTTCTTTAATTATTATAATATATTTTTTTTTTTTTAATAATTATTGTTTATTATTGTTTGTGACGTTTCTTCTTCTTGTTTGTTTCACGTTTTCATCAGTCAATTTTTTTCTTTTGCTTACAAAATATCTATTAACCATTAGGTTTTTTCTTTTTATTTTTTTTTACTCTGAAAAATTACACTTCCCATTTATTTATATTTATATATATATATATATATATATATATATATAATATTTATATGATCCGTGTGGGCAATTCCACAACAGACGTTTGTGCAAACAGTCAATTGTGTGTATACAATATAGATAGATACATAGATAGTAAATAATAAGGAAAAAGAAAAGGAAAACATGGAACAATGAAAAAAACATTTAATATCTAACTATATTTTTATATAATCGATTAAGTATTGTCCTTGGTCCATCGCTGCTGATAAGAAAAGGTTCCTGTTGTTGTTGAGCTTTTCAATATTAAGCTACTGTGCGAAAAAATCAACAACTAATACACAAATCGCACCATCTCATCCTTCATTTACATCATTAACTATATATTTTATATTGGATGCGTGCAATACTAAATGGTAATGGCGATTTTTTACTCAATACAATGTATTAATAATAATAATAATAATAATAATAATAATAACACGTTCTCACTCCGATGGATGAAGATTAATAAGACAGCCTTTTTCATTTTTATTCATAAATTTTCATTTGTTAATTTATCTAAATACTTATTGAGATAAATCGGAAGGAAGAAATATTTAAAAAAAAAAATTCAATTTTTAATACCTAATCTCAAACATTTATTGGACAAATGCCGTCGTCTGATTTTAATTGTTGTTCGACATTCTGCCAATCGCTATTGGTATCATTGGCATTATTGTTATTAATATTTGTTTGACAGCATTGATGATGTTCATTTTTTCTACTTGGTGTTTTTTCACGTGTTAATTCTACATCGTCCGATATTGCTGATGCATTTAATGATGATGATGTATTCCTTTCGTTATCGTCATCTTTTGCCATTGAACGATAATCACGTGATGATAATTCCACGTCAGTTGAGTCGCATGAATAAAATGAATAACCCGCTGGTGTCACATCTCGAAAATCATCAGTTTTCGTACCGTAATAACCGTAACGTGCACTTTGTTGAATAATTTCATATTGGGCATCTGGTGCAAGAAATGCACCGTTGGAATTCATTGTTTCATCACTATTACTGTAACTGCGCTCGTTTGCCAGGTCAATTGACGGGTCTTGATGCGGTGACAATTGGGATTGTGATGGTAATGGCAAAGGCAATCGTGATCTTTTTGATAATCGCTGTTTACTCAATCGCGAACTCACATAATCCTGATGCTGATGCTGTTGCTGGTGTTGAGTTTCGTCAGGGGTTAAAGTCAAATCTTTATCTACTGTCAATTCATATAAACTACTTTCTGGTCCACAACACGATGAAACATCTCCGAAATACAGTTCACTTTCGGATTGTTTATTCGCTGCCATTTGATGGCTGGTTTCCTTTTGAAACGCATCATTTTCGACACCCCTTAAAGCACGTCTGGATCTTCTGCTACTTTTAATTGTCGCACCCTCGTATGCAATGTTGCCAGCGTTGCTACATTCAGCTTCGGTGTTATTTGATATTTCCTCTGTATTTTCATAATTGTCAGAGTTTGCGCAGTTCTGCAATACCCTTTGGCCATGATGATCTAAAATCACATCAATTGAGATAATATATAGTGTGTGAAAAATTTATTATATTTTTCACTTAATAAATCGAATATGAGTCCTTGTGACAAATGTAATACGCTTATTGTAAAGACATGTATGTTTTTCAATCGATAATGCACAATGAATACTCGTATTTTTTTTTAAACAAATCTTTAGTGAAATAAATATAATTTCAATGATTCTACACTAATGTACGAACGTTTAGGTGCTACGACATTGTAAGTATATTTTCAATGGATTTCTAATTTTACCTAAATTAAACGAAATTCCTTCATTTGTTCATCGATTGATTGATTTTAAAGAAATAGATTTTTTGATAACTTAGTTGAAAAGAATGCTGAAGCCGATATTATATTTTTTTCACATGAACGAAAATCAGCATTCGCTGTAAAACAAAATTCTTCGAAATAGTATAAGGATAAAATAAAACTCACCTTCACCTGCATCATAATTATCAAGTGTTCTCTTGACATTGACAATTCTCGCGGGTGGCGGCGGCAGTTGTTGCGATGGAGAAGCGGAGGCTGCGGGTGTTGATGATGTGGTTGAACATGCCGATGATGATATTTTCAAGGGTTCAACAATTTGTGGACGTCGCGCTGGACTATTGGGATCACTATACGGTGGCGGTGGTCCCCAGAGTGGCACAGGAGTTTCTAGTACGCTGTATGACGCGTTGCTTGGTGTATACGTAACACTTTGTGGATTTAGGACTGAATAAGGAGTATTGGATTGATGGGTGTCAATAAGCCCATAAGGTGTCGGTATTGTCGCTGTATTTTCGCGTGTTGGATCGCTCACATCGGTTGCGTGTCTCATAGATTGTGCATGAAAGCCATAATTAGAATCGGGAGTCGGTGCTGGACCACGTGAACGCGACCAAGGTAAGCGCCATCTTCTATCGAGGAAACAGGACGGTTAAACGTTAGATGTATATTTTAGTAGTGTGTCAAAAATGAATAATGGATTAGATTTGATGCAGAGATAGAAAGCAGAAATGTGATAGTGATAGAAGTGAATGAAGAGAGTTGTGTAGAGTGAGAGATAAGTAATTAGTATGGTCAATAAGGAATTACCTGGATGGTGCTAAGTCGGGATTTGGAGTGTACAAATTCCCTGGTGTTTGTGCCCACCAGGGATTAACACCTCCGCAATCATTGCAACAGCCACAGGAACCCGCTGGTGCACCACTCACGGGAGCGCCACCTCCATGTCCATACAATGATCGACATCTAAAATTAATTTAACAATTTCGTAAAGAAAAAAAAAAACAAACGATTGAGCATTCGCTCATTATCATAGCTAATTATAAATTGTAAATGATAATTCAACTGTAAGAAGAAAAAAGCAGCATATATGCGTGTATGTGTGAGAATATTAAAATATAAAAAAAATTACATTAAAATTCATTACGCTTAATTTGTACAAACGACCATTCAATTGGTTCATGTTTTCTTTTATTAAAATCCATGACAAAGAATAAAACCAAAATTCTACGTCGATAATTAAATATCTTCTATACATAATGATTGATTTATTGATAATACGTGCGTACAATATTTTTATGTATTTTTTTTCTTTCATGTCACTGGTGATTTTGAAAGTATGAATAATTTTTATATTTCTTTCGTATAACTTTGGGACTCAATTTGTTGAAAGTGTAGATACGCAGATTATACTAAAATCATATTACACATTTAATGCGAATAAATTGAGTATAATATGTAAAGGTTTCCGATATAAACACAGAGATACTACTATAACTGTAACTAAAATTAACAGCAACAATATCAACACAATCGTGACATAGATATAAATATGATAAAAAAGACAAATCAAATGAGAAAATTGGCGTTTGATCAATGTCATTAGAAATTGAATGCATAAAAAATACCCATTGAACAAAATTTGCCATAATATTCTGATAATTATCAAAGAAACAAATGAGTAAAAATTTAATTTTATAAATATAATATAAAGACAATGAACTAATAAATAGCCTCTGGCATTTTTCGGCCAATATTTACATTTTATACCGTAATAATAACAATATTTCAGTATAACCTCGGCTGAATGACTCAATTGCCACTGTACAATTGCAATTCTCAATAATTATCAAAATATTAACAATAGCTCCGTCGCATTTCATAATTATCTGAGTGTTTTCAAAACATCTCCAGACGTGTCTCATCAAAATATTCATATGTAAAAACTGAAAACAAAACAAAAGGAAAAAATAAAATGCCCACCTCAATTCCAATTGTTCCCAATACATTTTCTTCTTCTCGTGACTCAATAATTGATACACAAGCATACACGAGAATATACATGCGAGAATGCCAGCAACTGATACACCAAAGAGTGCACGCAGACAGGCATAAAGGGCACCATGTACTGCCTCACAGTGTGGCATACCTTCAAACAGTATACCTGGATCGCCGCTGTGTCCTTGAGGTGCACCATAACAAGTGCATGACCTGACAACATGAAAATAATTACACGTCAATTAAATTATTTATATCCTCTTTCATCTCTTAACTGTGTAGATGTTTGTGTGTAGTGAGTGCGTATATCGTGTTCAAGCCTCAATAGACGTTTGATAATTAAATATCCTCATGTAAAATGCCACGTTGATTATCAAGTGGAAGAATTATAGTATTTTTTTATCTGCAGAATTTCCGTCTTTCTCACTCATTTTTCCTTTTCTTTTATCAACACTACTCTACATCATTAAAGTCACATTTGCCTTTGCCAAAGGCACACACATAAACCCTCATCCGACCCCTGTTTATTACGCTCTATTGATGATCTTTTTATATACACACATGCATATTATACATACACATACACAATCACATATATATTTATATATTCTTCAATAATTACCTTGCCCTCGCTGTATAAACGCACTCGCGAAGACCTTGTAGCCTCGACATATGAACGACAGTTGTTGTTACTGTGACGAGTACGCAGATTAGAGCACACACGACTCCTACTGATCCGCAGACTTTCATCTTCATAAATAAAAAAAGAAACAAATTATTTATTATTTGACAATATAATAAAAAAATTTTGTAAAATCTTACCAAAAGACCATATCTATGCTTTCGCCTTGCCAATAGCATTGTAAATAATCCCATCAACATCAACTGAAAATAAAAAGGAGAGTAATGGATATTAATTCTATATTCAGCATATAATGACACTTTTAGTTGATTGAAATTTGAGAATTATCGTTTTTTCTTTTTGTTTTATTTTTATTTACCATTGTTCCAGGTATGTAAGATGGTACAGTTTCAAATAGGGCAAGACTTGCAGTATGGGCCGATAATACAGCATGAACAGCAAGAAATGCACTACCAACTGCTGTGCTCAGACCCCCACAGAGGTAACATAACACGATATACTTTTTGCAACAAACACCTTCGCTACTGTCTGTGCCTGAAAAAAAAAAAAAACAAAACAAAAAAATAACAATGCCAATGATAAATATAAATTATTAGTCACGTGTCAAGATACAGAGATGTGCACACAAACATGTGGGAATGTGAAGCATATCCTGCTCAGTTACCAACCATTACATCAACAATAATAATACGACGAAAAAACAAAAAAGAAATGGAACAAAAAAAAAAAAAAAAAAAGAAATAGCCCATAACATTTAAAACTGGATTGAATAGTTAAAGAGCACCACAGTGGATTACATCAAGGCCCACCTGTTGGGACACTGCACAAGAATTGTATGAAATACTAAAATAAAAAAAGGACCTGACTGGATCATCTCTTTTTCTCATTTTTTCTCTCTTTTTTTCCTCACATCTTCAGAAAGTTTCTGCCTCTTTTTCTGCGTCTACTTTTACTACCTGCATTCTATCCTTAAATTCATCTTAAGAAATAGTAGGAAAGGGCCAAAAATATATTCAGGACAATAAAGAAAATGAAAAGAAAAAAGGAAAAAAAAATGTGGGAAAACCTGAAAAATATTTCCCACGTACGTGCATTCTCATATGCAATGGGAATAATAGAACATTTCTATGGAAATGAATTTATACAGGAAGAATGATTTGTGACTCTACGGAGATTTCGTCTGTTGTCATTGGTATTGTGAAGTGTATGTGTTGTGTATGTGTAGTAAAACATACCACAAGGATGACGATAGTTATTCCTGCTGAAATTATTATGATTGCCATTTCGTGACAGGTGTGAATGTGTATGAGTAGCCATTGCAAATGGATAACCAATTGGACCACCTTCCATAGGTGCATCAGCTCCCAAACGACATCGAACAATTTGCAATACCGGATAGCCATCCATGATTTTCCAAGATAATGATGGTAATATTGGTGTTGTTGATAATTGGGATTCTGACAATCCAGATCCCGATGGCAATTCAACAACTACATTTGTCGAGTCACTTGGTCCAATCGATAATGATTGCATCGTTGATTATGTCGATTTATTCTTGTAAAATTGCAATAGTATATTGAAATATAATTCACGGCCATGCTCTATATTATTATTCTTTCATTTCAATTACTCAAATTCAAACATTAACATTTTAAGTGAAACAAATTGAATGATTTGCACGTGTTCAGTGGTGAGAAAATGACGAGAACAACAAACTCAACAGTATTTTTGGACACTGCACTCGCATATTCATTTCATATCAATGTCTTTTCATTTATCCAACACATTTTTTTTTATCTCACCCTTTTTAATAATCACTAACATACAATTATAACATGATATTTATGTGATTTTCATTATGTCACGCGATGATTATGAGGAGTTCAAACAATTGCTTCACATACAACACACAGTGTTCGTCATATTGAGACAAACTCTCTCACTTGCTCTCTATCATTTCCACCCTTCATCTTTATTGTCCGTTCATCCGTCTTTGAGGTTTGCGCGCGCCTCTGATTAGCTGGCGGTCGATACGCAACACACAATTCAAGTGTATGAAGATGATGAGGAGGACGACAAGAGCGACGCCACCGTTACTGGGGATAAGTTCTTGTTGAGGGTGTGAAAATGATAGGATCATGTATTGGATATATTTAATGGGTGTACTCTCTGAATTGAGTGGACTTTGAAGATATCACACGCGCCTAGAATAGATTGTATTGATAGCGACAGCTATGACAGTATTATGAATCATTACCCATTGTTGAAGAAGAGAAAAATTGGTAGTGTAAAACAAATAAATGACAGTCTTCTTCTTAATTGTATTACATTGTTGCCTTATCGTTGCCTTTCTTTTCTTTTCTTTCTTCCTAATATATTTTTTTTCTTTTTTTTATTGTCCATTGGAACCAGTTGATACGATATTGTGGTGGTTATTCAACATGACTATTCATAGCTTGGATACCATCAGGCACAGTACTAAACATAATATTTGTTGTTTCTTCTTATATTCTTAATTGATTTATTAATCGAGTTCAGGGGGTCATGACAATTTTACCATTCGACCATATCACGACAAATTAAAGGGGCCTTGTGTTTGTACGGCCGCGAGACATGAGTATAAGGACTAAAATGAAACGCGAAATTGCATTGGAGTAGAGAATGAAAAAATAAATGAGATGGCAAGGGTGAAAACAAGGCAGCGAATGAGCTTGCAAAATCGTACAACCATCGATCGGATACGGTAAAAGCGCTGAACATGGTGAATTGGAAATTGGTTTTTCCCCAGTGTGAGTTAACGTGAAAACTATTAGATAAGACATTCCCGTGAATTCATTTATTCCATTTTATGTTTTGGTGTTATTTTTCATTCAACTGATATCAATTTTCTTTCTATTATTAAACAAATATTGGAAACATGGAAAAAAGGTTTTTAATTAGAATGTTCAGATGATAAACATACAGTTTTAATAAAAAAAACAACTCACCAGAATTGTATGTTGATGTATTGTAGCGTCTGTTGGGTCTGGGCGGTGGTCTTGGTGGCAACGCTGGTGGCTGATGCATTCTTGAATTGATTGCCCCAATATTGACACCATCATTTTCACCTTCCGGCATGCGTTTATCGTGATTGCCATACTGTTGATGCTGATGATAATGATGATGATGATGATGATGGGCCTGTTGTGCTTGCTGCTGCTGTTGCTGTTGCAATTGATCTTGTTGATGTTGTTGATGTTGATGAAATTGAATTTGTTGCTGGTGCGGCAAATGATCAATATGACATTGACATTTATTTTTCGATGGTGTCGACGATATGTGCTGAAAGTATATGCCCATTTATAAATATAATTAATTCAATGGAATCATTCAATATTTTCTCAAACGGTTGCAATGGTGAATTTTGATTACAATGTTTACATTAGCAAGTGTAACTACACGGCGAAAATTTCATTAGAAAAATTATTTGACAAACATAGACGCCTGTTGAAGTAATATTATAAACATATGTTTAAATTATTTTGGAAAACGTCAACCAACATTGAAAATGTACCTCACGAAAATTTCATTTTACAGTGTGGCAACATTTGAATAATTAAAAAGAAAGAAATAGTACAGTCATTGAATATTTACAATGTATTCATAGAGAAATTTCAAAAGTACTATGACAATTTTTACCATTCTCTTTTGGAGTATTTGTTTCCGTGTACTGATTCAGTATAGAAGTAAATAGTATTAATTCTTTAAAATTTTACTAATCTGGTTCACGGTGAACATTGCGATGCAATCACTAGGCCAATTGGCGTTGTTCAAAAGTATTGGACTACTTTCATCAACATGCCATGGCATATTCGACGACAAAACATGATAATGTATAAACTTGTAAAGTTTTCAATTGGATGCAACAATTAGAATTCTTGCGAAAATATCCTACATATAATTGCTCTGATTAACAATATCTCCTGAGATATGTACTAATAATACGATTAATTACCTGTATAGATTCAAAGCCAATAAGGAGTGGACTCTTAGTCTCTCGTGCATGAACATTTTGAATGCGTTGTGAGTGATCCAGAGCGTATGGTTGTATTACATGATTATGCCGTGATGTATTTAAATGTCGGTCTACTGGCATACAATTTTCAATTGTGCCGTGATTGCGTATAATTGGCGATGATGCTGATGATTCACATGATATACCACTACTCGCCCGATGATGATAATTAGCAACAGTAACAATTGGCAATGATGATAATAAATTTGATGATGATATTGTTGTTGATGTGGTGGTTGCCGTTACCATCAACGAACACATTGCACCACTGATATCTTCGCAGCTGGATAAACGTTCGCGATTATTTGATAGCGCGGACGATGAACAATCATCATCACCTCGCATACCGGAATCGCACATTGGTGAACACGATGTTGGCTGTCCAATTTCATGATAACGATGACAATTATTGCCGCCATGTTGCTTATTAATTAATGAATTTTGATTGACTATTCCCATATGATTTATTGTACTTTGATATGTATTGCTGTCA
Organism: Galerucella tenella; assembly: GCA_910591685.1. Taxonomy (NCBI): domain Eukaryota; kingdom Metazoa; phylum Arthropoda; class Insecta; order Coleoptera; family Chrysomelidae; genus Galerucella; species Galerucella tenella. The sequence continues at coordinate 15,090 of CAJUYH010002037.1, read as the reverse complement.
TTATTAGTGTTGATGTGTCGATGACGGTGTGATGAGTGCTGGCGATTTTTACGTGAATGTCGCGTTGACTGATCGGCATCAGAACTCGATGTTGGACTTGTTGATCTGTCATCCATATGTTTATTTCTATTGATATGTCGCGATTGATCATCAATTGTACAATGATGATAATTTATACGGTTTTCAATGTTGCTCATCTCACCTTCATTCACATGATGCTGATGCTGATGTAGGTATGATGTGTTGTCACCTGCAGGCAATAAAGCCCGCTGCTGCGGCTGGTGTTGCTGACAATGGGCATTGTTCTGATGATTTTGTGGATACTGTAAACGTAACATGGGTGAATCTATTGTATTAGTTGTACCAATGTCGGTAAGATCAGAGAGAACTAAATGTTCACTGCTATACGTCGAGTCAGTTGAAAATATTGGGCTTTGATTGGAGCGTATACGTGATTGTCTTATCGTGCCAATAATTTGTTCTAGTGGTGATTCACAATGATTACGATGTAAGCTGTTTGATTCTTGGATCACTGCATGATTTGTTCCAATCCAATTGCGATTATTGACACACTCTCCCTCATGATCCTGCTTATAATGATCGATTGGTTTATTCGATACGCGAATATTGCTCGATTGGATACCATCGGAATTGCCACCGCCAGCAGCCGGTGATGAATCTCGTTGGGACATTACAAAATCGAAGAACCTGTTCTCCAACTTGATATATATATATATATATATATATATATATATATATATATATTTTTATTTGATGCTTAAATTAAGTTAATTGTTTCAGTGCTTTCAATTGACTTCGGTACATTAACGTGCAATATTTAATGTTGTATCGATTGGGACCCAATAAGCCAGTCCAAAATGTCTTCGAGCGTCATTATGTTAATGGACTCAAGCCGATAATATCCGACAATGAAAATATTTCTCGTGAGTTTGTGAGAAAATTCAACGCTGCTGATAGTTCCCACGCGTGCAAACCATGCAGTATTGCTGATTCAATATGCATATGCGCGAAACTTATTCACATCTTCTTTCACTTTTTCTTCCCACAACACTCAAACAATCGCACATTTATTGTTAATATATTGTTACAGCGTTCATTCTGTCAAATTGACGTTTGATGATTCCTCGTTAGTAACAGAACGTATTAATACGGAATGGACTGTACGAAGAGAGTGACTGATCGCGTAACCGACAATGTCTGGTGTATGTGTGTGCTGCAAAAGTTGGAGCAGTAGAAAAACTACAGAGAGGAAGCGCTCCACTAAGCGGGGGATAAAGACATGGAATGAAATTTTGTTTGGTGAAAGAGAAGAAGAAAAAGTGAATAAGAATGAGGACGAGTTGTGAAAAGAAAGAAGAGGGAAAGAATGAATTGGTAGAGACGGTGGGAGATACTTAAATGAGTGCCTTTGCTCTGGCAAACGCTCACGCTTGGAATGTGCCTGGCTTCTCTCACCCCCTCTCATCCCTTCTCCCACCACTTTTGCGTCTGGAACATGGGGCCCTGTTCGCATTACGAACTGGCCCGAAGTGGATTGGAAAAAGGCAGCGCTGCAATGCAGGGACTGCGCAAGAAGGAGTCAGGTAAATGAGAGCCGATAGATTTCACAGTATTCTCCCTCGTCTTATGCTTGGGGTCTTGTGGTTCACATGTGGGACTATATGTTCCTTTACTGTGATGCCGACCACCCACACACACACACACACACACACACATACATACATCAACACAGTATATATGGGCATGAATGAGCGCCGCTAAGCGACGGAAACAATATTTCTTATTTACGAAAACGGCAATGTGTATTGTGTACAATTTACATTATCATTTTCATCTTTGAAGATTTTTGTTGATTATATTGATTGGATATTAAAGATAAAACTTCCAATAGACACACGAGTGTTTTGAAATAGTTTAATAGTTTTGGAGTATTTCAAAAAAAATATACGTTCACTATTTGAAACGATTAAATTCACTGCAACCCAATTACACAAAATATTCAATATCTCAATTGAATATTGGTATTGTAATTTAAAAAATTTCGTACTATATATATATATATACATATATTTGTTTTATTTTTATTATGGAACTTTTCGATTTCCTCGTTTTTGATTGACAGTACGGATGTCAATGTCGGTAATGGAACGCTCTGTATTCGGCCGTCGATAATTAAATTTGCGCAATTTTGTCGTATATCTGTGTTGGATAGAAATGATTTCACGGTTGAAGTTGGACCTGTATGATGGCGCAAATTGTTCCTGACTGTTGTTTAATAATGGGACAAAAAAAAATAATCGGCGGGATTTTTCAATATCACAACACTATGTATTTTTATCAATAGCACATAGATGTATTATTTCTCCCAAGTACAAATAGCATTTGAAAATATATTTTTACGAGCAATACAAAGCAACGATGCTTTATGAAAAAATGGCAGAGTCATGAGAGCGAAAATACGTGCGCGGCGGCTAGTGCAGTTCAATTTGCTTCCACTCCTTTTCTTGTGTTTTATTTTTTGTTTGCTCTTTGCTGTATCTCTCTTTCTCTCACAATTGCTTCGGCCCATTAGCTATCGACGGTGGTTGCAATAGCGATTCGTCAAATCCGGATAAATGTAGTATCAATAACGTCGAACAGCTGACGCCAACAACGGCAACTGTACAAAAAAAAAAGTGACACGAAACAATACACAGATTATACATATATACAACGGTAAATTTTACTATTCAAATATAATCGATGCCGCTCAAATGAATAAAATACAATAGCTCTCAAATAAATAAAACAAATAATATTAAACAGTTATAAAAAAAATTGACAATAAAAAATAATAACCATTTTCATCAACGACGGAATAAATTTTACACTGTTTAATATTAAATTATGCTAATCATATTATTTGTAAACAACGGTTGTTGTTGAGCTATATAACAAAACAACGAATGGAAAAATACGAATAAAAAAAAAAGCCAAAACTACATATCGTCAATTGATTTGGTGAAAATCGTTGGACGCGTCCACGTCAGGCAGGATCTTTTACTCGACTGACCACCAGCAATTTATCATCGACAGGCGGTAGATTTTCTGTCGCACACAGATATGAAACTCAATGTATATATATATATATGGATGACTTTAACCCATACACATGAGGTAACGTTCGGGTCCTATATCAATTTTCCTTGCGAGATTCTCGATATGGGGAATCGAAGGGAAGCCGATCGGACGATATTAATTTGTCGTATAGCCACTTGCTCTGTCTCTCTTTGACCCTCGTGTACTTTCACCCTCTATCGTATATCCTTCTCCCTCACGTCGATGTTTGCGGATAAATCGTCCAAGTCTAGTTTCGTTTATTTTATTTTTTATTATTATTATTATTATTATTTTTTTTCTTTATTTATTATTATTATTTTTTTCTTTTTATTGGATGAGAAGAGAGCGAGATGTATATATGTATAACGTCGCTTCGTTCTTTCGCCTCTCGCATTTCGTACCAAAGCTTAAATAATAAATACGCGAGGCTTCTCCGGGCATACCCCGAGGGTGCCATTAGCGGGGTACGGGCGCCATCGTGGGGGTGTTACGGGACTCGTATGGACCGCACAAGGCCCCCCCCCCCCCCCCTCCCCTTAACTCTCTACACACTCACATGTAAACACATATACACCTCGGACCTTTGGCACTATGTTCTCCCCTATCTTATCCACCAATTTTCTTTTCTCCCATTTTTTTTTTCCTTTTATTTTTTTTTTTCTTCCTTCTTTATTTTATTTTATTTTATTTTATTTCATTTATCTTTTTTTTTTTTTTTTGTTTTAAGGAAGAGAAACAAGGGGGAGTGAGGGGTGTATGTTGGCGCTCAGCAGTCGTCCAACGAACCGCCGGTCTAATACACTTAGACAAACTACTCTATAATATATATATCTGTAGGTATGTATTTATATATTGAGAGGGAATTGTCGATTTTCGCGAGACACCTTTCTTTGGCCCGCGTTCTTTTATTCTCAATACTTTTTTCGTATCCTTCACCATTTCTTCGTATTATTATTCCCTGCTTTTAAACTTTTTCGTTTTTTGGTTGCTTTTTTTCTTTTATTTTTCTTTTTTATTTTAGCCCTTCTATTGCACTTGTATATATATATATATATATATATATATATATATATTGTATATCTCTGACTTTTCAACGCTTGTTCCGCCTTGACACGCGATGGATCCTCGATGCCCTCCAGGCTATATTGTGTTTCCAAGTGAGTGGGAAAGGGCGATAGAATTGGAATGAGTAGGGACGCGAGAGAAAGAAAGAATAAATAAATAAAAGTCCCGGTTGCTCGTTTAAGAGATACTAACGACGAATATTTGCTCAAGAGTTTTCGTGCCGTTGCACTATATATATATATATATGCATACTCTGTCTCTCCTATGGGAAGTCACTGATATAATGGTGCGCCGTTCATATTGTTGTCACACTGCTTCAAGAAAACTTTTTTTGAACGCTCATTTTGCGTATACAAAAAAAAAAAGAAAAATGGAAAAAGAGAAGGTGAAAAAAAATAAACAAAAATGAAAATGAAGAAAAGAAAAGAATTTGAGTGATAATGGAAAATTCACACATACTTATATATACAGTTCAGACAATTTCACCCCTCAATTACACATATATATATATATATATATATATATATATATATATCGGTATGTACTACTTCTCATATAATATTGTACAAAACTTATTAAAAAAAAAAAAAAAAAAAAAAATACGAAAATTCCCCATTGATATTATAAAGGGAAAAATGAATAAGCGAAACTTGTGGACGAAAAAAAAAAAAGAAGGGAACAAAAGAAATAATCGAGAAGAAAAAATTCAAAGTATGCATGTAATTAATCATCGATCCCATCGTGTCGTAACCGCAAAGTATTCATTAACCCTTCATCCAATAAACCTCATTCATACACAAGCACATTTTCATGCATACACATACAATAATCCAAATGTATATGTAAAAAATATACACATGCAAACGCGCCATATAAAACGGTATATAGAAAGAAAAAAAAAAAAGAAAAGTAAAAATAAAGAAGCACATTGCCACAGCCCAAGGCTCCTTTTCTTTCTCTCTCCCTTCCGTCACCATTTTCTTTCTACTTTTCTCCAACATCGCGATATAACTTTTCCTGCTGTATTCAGTCATCCCGAAAAGACCGAACATACTCTAATGATGTGAAAAAAAAAGAGGAAAATGAACGAAAAAAGAGAAAAAAAAAGGCAATGCCCCAGATCGGTAATGTAGCCATATAATCGAGAATAAAGAATTAAGAGAGATTAATTCAATTGATCCGTTTCGAATTTATTGCATCGAAGCAAAAAAAAAAGCCAAATGATAACTGAGATAATTTTGAAGATTGATAGTACATAAAATAAAAAATTTTAATATCAAATAAAATTGTCATTTGACGGTATAAAATTTTTAATTCATGTATAATTTTAACAGTTGGATCTGATATCGCAAATATTAAAAGTCCAGTATGAATTGAATAATTCAAAGTTTGAATGAAAAAAATAAATGTGCATATGTATATAAATAGAAATATAAATATAAGTGTGAACGATTCACTACCAAAATACCAACAAGAAATTCGAATTCCCATAAGTTTATTCTTCATTTTTATCGTGATGTAATAAATGATGGAATAACTTTGAGTTGAGAAGAGCAAACGAAGTTTCAGAATGTGCAGATGGTGGCAATTGGTCCGAAAATTTGATTGTAGCGATATTGAATGACTTTTCAGACAGCGACAAAGAGGGACAGAGCAAGAGTGAGAGTAAGCTCCATACAATTATTTAGTTTTAAATACAAGTTTAAGATTATATTTTGATTTAAGTTTGAATTCAACTTCGGAATACATTTCAAAATGGAATGTCTACAAAAATATTATTTAGTTCATTAAACAAAAATTACATTTATATTCTTATTTATTAATGCTCCAAAGATTGATGAAATCTTCCATGAAAATGAATGTCAACTGTCGCACCACAATTTAAAAATAACACACTACCAAAATTAGTTTCCGGAATTTTAATAGGAAATATCGTTGATGCTAATCCATCATTTTTCATAATAAACCACTGAAGTCAGCCAAAAAGAAAAAAAAAACCCAAAAGAACCAGCAACTGAATATCAAAACGCAAAGAATTACAAATTATAATTTTATACGAGCAAAAATGAAAGAGTTAAAGAGATAAAAAATGTCACAAATAAAACAAAAATTGCATATTGCAAACATACAATATGAAATTACATATCTGATGGTAATCAACCAATAAAATAGAGCACTCAAGAGAGCAAAAGAGAGAGAGAGAGAGAGAGAGAAAGAGTGAGACAGTGAAGAAAAGACATCACGAATTGTTTGTATGCGGTGATAGTGGTGATGGTGGGTACGAAGGGTGTGTAGATGTTGGATGCTAAGTATCAATAATTGAGCAGCAATAGGGTGGCGGTGGTGGTGAAGGTGGTAGTGGTGGTTGGCCATTTAGCGGTCGAGCACTGAAGGGGAGAGAAGGTTGACGACGCAATGGGGCCACGCCGCCCTATACCACATGTGTACAAGATATACATATATATATATATTGGTTGGGATGTATCGGTGGGGCAATGGCACCAGAGTTGGCCTGCTATCGACATGTCGAGAATGCCTGGCTGCAATTCCAACATTTGAAGCACACGCGCAATTCCCTCTATATTCATTTGAGTCTTTCTCTGTTTCTCATTCGTATATGGATCTTCTCATCTCTTCATTCTCTATTTCTTATACTCATTCGTATATATTTACACATATTTATCTATGTATGTATGTATGTATGTATGTATCTATATATTCAACAATACTCGCATACAACCTATATATATCATAGATGAGTTGAGGCGTTTACTCATCTTGCTTGCGCACTCGCAATGTATATTCTCTTATATATGAAATGTGAAACCCATCCCTATATTTTTCTCTTTTTTGCGCATTGTGTTACTTTGTGTGTTGAAAGTGTGTGTAGTTTATATTTGTGGGTTATGTATGCGGAGGAATGAATGTGTGGTCATGTGTGTGTGTGTGTCTAGATGAATGTAACAATGAAATTGTGTACAGGTATATGAGGTCTTGAGGGAAAAATTGCTCGCTGTTGTGATTTTTCTATTCATCTCTACAATACACGATTGTCCTTGTCTATTACGTTTCTATTATAGTTATTATTATTATTATTATTATTTTTTCATTATCAATCAAGAGATATTGTCCTATTTTTATATTGATAAAAGATTAATATTTATCAATATAAATTGTGCCCATTATATATTTCTGTTTTTGATTTTTCAAGTCGATCTTTATTTATTTTTTTATTGTTATTATGGATAATGAAATATGAGATACGATAATTTAAATTCTATTCTGTGTATTACAACAGTCTTTAAATAAAAAAAATTAATAAATAAACAAAAAAACATCTCTGTGAAATAATTATGGCAAAATAACCATGATAAAATCATCATTCTTAAATCATTTGACATATATATTTCAATTGTTTATCATGAATTGAATGCAGACCATGAACACTAATCACGTAATTGAATTAAACTATATCTAAAAAAAAGTATATTTATTATTAGAAAAAATAAAAATAATAATCTAGCTTCATAGCTATTTTTTAAAAGCACACTACTCCAGACAAAACATCTGATTTTACTACACGGAATATTCGGCAAGTTTCCGCCGTCAATTCTACCATATAATTCCCTCATTTCAAGCAAATCTAAATATTTTTCAAAATATTTGTGTATATATATATATATATATATAGTTCGTTCAAAATAAGTATCATACTGTTCAACATTGTAAAAAGAGTTAAAAGCATCATACCGGATATGCAACTGTTTTGCATGGCTGTCGAGACACGAGAAGTATTTCCTCATTTTGTCCCATAACAGTCACCTCTTGCTTCCACGTTTTAACCTCCATTAGTGACCCAAGCGCCACTACCCTTTCGTCTCCTTTCTCCCTTTCTCATATAATCTACATGTACACACAGACATACCCACACACATATACATCTATAATACTTTACTTCGTCTTCTCCTATTCCTTGTGCCTTTTTGTAAAGCGCGGTTTAGCAATATGTACACACACATAGACATATACATATACCTACCCTATATCAAGCATCCACCGTATCACCAACACGCCCAACAAGTTAATGTTATGTAAAAATACCATGGAGGCGTCATTCAGCCCCACTGGGCGACCCCTCAATGTTGAGGGCATGTCTCATATACTTCTAACTTTACTTTTTATCCCCTATTCGTTTTTGCACACCGCGCAACTTGCTTCATATACAAGATCTACTACTTTCTGTATATATATTTACGTATATATATATATATATATATATATATATACATTAATGTAGAACATGCGTTAAGAATGAAAATAGAGTACGAATGAAAAAGAGATAAAAGGATATAAAAATGTATGTAGACAGTTAGGATGAAGTCGAATTGACAGAATACACAGTGAGGGAAAAGAAATAAAAATGAATTCAAATTAATGCATTTATTGGAATTTTGAATTAGTTTAATTGAATGTATTGTATTTGATTTCATTCTACAACTGCTTCATTCAAGTGAATGTACATTTAGTGTAATTATCCAATGTAAAATCAGCATTTTTAGAAACACTTATTTTAATATTAATTTACTATATTGTTAAAATTATTGAACAGTAGAAAAAAGTTCGACAATCAAATAAAGAAAAGCTATTTGGGTAAAAATTGTGTGTATTGTTTATTTCAAGTGTATTTTTAATTAATGCTATACGAGCAGGAAATTTTCTTGAATACATCCATTCATTGTTTTCTCCTTTAGTAAAAATTTGTAGGAATTTTTATGTATGGTCGAATGTTAAATGTTTAAAATTCGAACAAAAATAAATATATTAATTGAAGCAATCAATATTTGAAAGTATTTTTTTCATCTGTGATTGGGTTAGATGATTATTGTGATGATACAAAATGGTATTCGATTCAGTGGATCCATTACTGGGCAACTTGAACTGATTGCCATCAATATCAATTAATTGACTTGTTACAGAATTAATTATGCTTGATTTGAATGTGACTAACGCCACAGATATATATATATATATAATATGAGAGGAAAAAAAAAGATAGAATAAAAAAGAAATGGAAGAAAAAGAGACGGGGGTATCTGCACGCGGTAGAAGATGAAATAATAGAGAATAATAATGGAAAAAAATAAGATACTACTCATATATATATATAAAAGAATGCCAAGTGCACAGATGTTCTATTATATTTTGCATTGACACAATTATTCGAGAATATATACTCTTATTGAATTGCATATAGTTATATATATATATATATATATATATATAGGGATGAATTTAACTCTGCGATGAGCAAGTATGAGTGTACGATAACCACATTTTGTTTCAGTTAAATTGTATACAAGCTTACGACTATATAAATGGTATCTACGATTTAGTGAATTTAATTGGCCTCGACTTCAGTAATTCTTTTGCATGATATTTTGTGTTTTAAACAAGTCTTGAGAGCTGTTTTCTCGTATTTTTAGTTCTTTTCTTTGTACTTACTTCATCATTTTTTTTTTATTGCCTCTCAGTTCTCTTTTTCGTTCTCTTCCATACTCTTCATACATAAGCGAGGGGGAATTACGAAGATTTACCTTGTCCGGAAACTTTTTTCTTTCACTTTCCATGTACAGCCGAGGTTTATCTAATTCTAAAAGTTCATTGTTTTTTTTTGTTCAAGAAAGATTATTCTGTTGCATGATATCATGAATGTGTTTTTTTGAATTTATCATTTTTTTTCGTTTGAATGCTTTTTTTCTTATTATAATTATCAAATAATTATACATTCTATAATTATGTACAGATTTTCTATAAATAATAATTGGTATATAAAGTGTATATATATATATTCACTCTATTGTGAGTCGACTGGAAAAACGTTGATTTTTCTTTCAATTATTTTTTTTGCACTCTCTTCCTCGCGATTAAATTCGGATTTATCGTTCATTATTATTCTTTCCGTTGTCATTTCTTGTATCCTAGTGCAATTGTATGATGACAATGCATTTGTTAATTCTTTTATCGTATTGTCGTTAATGATTTTTTTCTTATTCTTCATCATAGACTTTATAATAATTCTCATATTTTCAATGGGTTTATTGCTCATCTTGAATGATTTATCAACAATTGTCGTTAAATTACAATGAGATTTCATTAATGAATATAAAATTGATGATGACATTGCAGAATAATTTTTCCCAATATTTTTATTAATATTTAGTTGATCAATTGGTAAAAACGATTTGTCAATTGTTGAATTATTTTTTTCATTCATTTCTCCATCAATCAATTGATCATCGTTATTCGTTCTCGTTTTTGTAGTGACACATTCACTCGTTAAAAAATATTCTTGTGACACTGTTGAATTGTTATTCTCAATTAAAATATTATTCGAAATTAATTTCGAATCTGATGGATGAATAATTGTATCACTTCCCCCGCCAGAATTGTTTGAAAAATTTGTTATAATGTCACGTTTGTATTTCATCAAATGATTTTTCTCATAATTGGATCGTGGTATTTCTTCAACTCGTCTACGTAACCGTTGTTTCAAATTCATTTCAGATATTGATGGCAATTCGATAGAACTATTGTGATCTTTAAATGCGAATTGCGAATTTTCTTCGATACCATCAGGGATTTCCATAACATTCACGACATTATTTTCTTCTTTCTCTCGTAATTTCACATAATTTATCAGTGAATTGAGTTGCCTCTTCTGAAACAGATATATTATTAATCACGATAAAAGTGTATATGTTCATATCTATCACATAAAACACATAGTGAATTACCAAGTAATCCTGAACAACTTTAACTTTTGCTCGCTCTTTTGACGATAATAAATGATATTTCTTCATCAAACGTTTTAATAAACGAATTTTCCTATAAATTTCATCCAACTCTAATGACGACAGTTTTAAATGTGACGTTATTGTGGTGGGCGCGGTTGAATATAAATATTTATTATTCTTTTTTTCCGATATGATCGATGTTCTCTTTTTGTTCATTACAAATGGCCGCTAATGGACATATATAAAATAATAAAGTGATTCTAAAATATTCCCTTTTACGGATTTACATTTTACGTTGGATTTTCAAAGTACCGTGAATTTACGGGTGTCAATTAAATATTCCTCTTTTTTTACCATATATTGGAGAATTTTATGCAATTGTGATGGTAGTGTGGTGCAGGTTTTTTTTTCGATTTCTTCCATGACAATATGATTCAATAGTTCGGTTATTTTTTTTATAATTTCGTCTGTATGTACTTGAATTTTTTTTTGCAAAATCGATGGCGTATTAGACATCAGCAGTTCAACGAACGTTTTATTTTTTTTATTCAGACCTGGACGTAAAACCAATTTCAATTCTTCATTGATATTGGCCTGGAAAATATTTTCTTCAATTTATTGAAATCTTTGCGAATATTTCTTCTGTCTTTTTCATTTACCTGCTCAAATATTTTATCAACAATTTCTTTCGCAAGTTTACCATTTACTGCAGGATCAATCAATGATGAATCGTCTTCATCATTAAAACTTTCGTTGAAATTCGAATTTAATAGAGATTGTGTTAAATTTTTTTTTAAATATTCATGGCCCGAATTATTTCGAATTATTCGTTTGCGTTTCTGCGATTTTTTCGGTGTCATAGAATCATTAATTAACAATTGTTTCAAGTTATTTTTTGTATTATTATTCCTTGCCAATGATGATTGCATTAGTCGTCTTCCAAATTGAATTCCACTCTCATCCTTATCATCATAATATTCCCAGGGCGAATTCAAAGATTCGACAATTGATTCATGAGGAATTATCGATCCTTTCAAATTTTGTAAACGTATCTTATGCAATTCTTTACGATTTTTTTTCATTCTCTCACGTGATTTTAATTCCAACAAATTCAAATTCGTTATTGGATTCTTTATTCGTCAAAATTTTTTATTACCACCAAAAACAATAAATAAATAAAAATGCATTTTATCAATATATAGTATCAACAATTTTTCGAAATTTCATATTGATTGACATACCTTTGATTGTTTTCGACTATTTTGGTTTTCATTTGAATTATTATTTACAATTAGCAATGTGACAGGGATATGATTAATGTTATTGTCCTGTTCCATTCCACCTTTAAACATATCATCAGTGACTTTTAAATCATGATAATTACTTCCAAATGACGATGAATTGTTGTTTCTTTTGGATGGCACCACCGGTCTAGTAACATAAACCCTTTTAAATTCATACGTTCGAGGATACATGCGTATAATAGTCCCAAAGAGTGGACCTCGAGTATGTTCAACCATTAGTCTATGTTCCACTCGTCGAGTTTATAGGTATGTACCTAAATACTATTGAAGATTTTCTTTTACTGAAAGAATATTAAAGTCAAATAGAAGTAATGCACTTTGCGCATCAAAGTCATTTTTTTCAAGACACGTAAAATAAAAATCTTGTTAACATACCGGTCTTCTTATAACTAAAAAAGATATAACTAAAAATAATCAAAGACTGCTCTTTCACTGAGACGACTGAATATTAGGGTTGTTCAAAAAAAATTCTTATTTTTTTTTCTTTGCTTTTACCCTCTTAAATGTTCCTATATGATGTAAAAAAAATCGTCGCAAAAAATTGGCGCTGTAGTTCAATTCTAAGAGGTCGCTATTTTTATTTTAGTTTCCCAATTGAATAACATGGAAAAATTTTGATTTTTTATTCAAATTGAAAGTACATGCAATCTACTCAATTTTTCTTCAATGACTATGAGATATTCTTAAAGGTCACTTCTCATGCTTTCCAAAACTGCATGATAAAACGTATTATTACCACAATTAGAATAAAAATGAAGCCATCTGAAAGATATTATATTTCCTCGTTGTAAGAAATTTTCTAATATTGTTAATAATACGGTTTAAGGAGTTAGCTCTAAGAATATCTCATAGTCATTGAAGAAAAATTGAGTAGATTACATGTAATTTCAATTTGAATAAAAAATCAGAATTTTTCCATATTAATCAAATGGAAAACTAAAATAAAAATAGGGACCTCTTATAGCTGAGCTATAGCGCTCATTTTTTTGTGAGGATTTTCACCACATCATATGGAAACATTTGAGTGGATAAGAGCAAAGAAGAAAACATAAAAATTTTTTTTTAAATCACCCTACTATATATGTTTTAAAAGTGTTATTTTTTTTGTTTCAATTAAAAAAAACTATGTGTCTATGTATTTTGACGAAAAATCTCAAGCTGTAATTGTTATAAATATTAATATAAAATTAATCGATTAACTATACATACAGCTTTGTTGAATGATTATCAGTAAATGTTTTTTCGTAATTGGATGAAATATTCCAATCTCGTACAGCCAAATCGAATTCATCCATGCCATTAACACTATCGTTTTGATCACTGTTATATGTAGCCTGATCTCTGTGAATGATGGGTTCGTAATTGAGAAAAAAATTCATATCATACCTCTTATACATGATTGATTTATTCTTCGTCAGCTAACCCATCAACATTAATGTTATTCTCCTCATCAGTCTTTAAATAACTATTATCGATTGGATTAATTTTATTGTGTTTAACAGATGTATTAATTTGTCTTTTAGAAGATTGTACTGCAAACAATTAATTTTTATAAAATAATGCAATGGAATAATTTCCAACATTTATTATAATTATAATTATTTTCTATACCAATATTATTTGATTTTGGTGGTGAAGATTTGGAAGGATTAGATTCATTATTATCATCAATATATTGCTCTCGTGGCGGTTTAAATGATGCTACATCAATTGCGTTCTGAATTTTTAATATATCTTCGATTTTTTTTTTCTCTTCAGGTGAAATTGATTCAGTTTCAATCGCATCTAAAGATAATCATAGAATATTTTACATGAGCATAGCCACTTTGTCAGTTGAATAAAAAATAAATTTTTGTTAATATTGCAATGAAAAAGTCAATTAGCTGCATTCGCAACACATTAAAATTCAGAAATAATTTCTAACCTGAATTAGTCGTAGTAGTGGGTGTATCATTAGACAAATCACGTTTACCAACATCGGCCTCATAATCATAATACTCAATGAGACCAACACCAGTGCCAGTCTTATCAGCAATTGGATAATGTCTTCGAACAATTCGAGCATTATTTGCATTATGATCATTATGATTACTTTTAGTACTTTTACTACCGGTGCCGCTATGAATAAAACCTGTACTGTGGATTACTGGATCGATTATAATTCGATTGAATGAACGTTTCTGTTGTTGTTGCTGTTGTGATTCAATATTATCATTGGCATAGTTATAATCAACAGCATCATTCAATTCAAATGATTTTTCATCACGATAATCGCCATTATTTCTCTTTCCCAATGAACTATCATCTGACCCGAATAATTTCCGTCTCACTTCACGTAATTTAAGAGCACTCGTACGTGAATAAATTGTACGATCTATCCAATTCAATACATCTTTGGCACGTAGCACTTTTGCCGAAAAATTATTTAACGCCTTACTCTTGACACTATCCTTCCTATCATTCTGCAACAAGAAAAAATAATAATATGTATTAACAAAAAAGAAACCAAAATAATAATAAAATTGATAATTAAAAAAAAAACGTATGTTCAACATTAAAAATTAAAAATTCCAGTTTCATTCTGGTAAAATAGGAAAACAGGAGAAAATGAAATAAGCATAAAAACAAATCTACGAGTAGCAAAGAGAAAGAAAGTACAATAGCTCTGAGTAAAACGAACGTGTCACACACGTTTGCCACAACAAAAAAAAAAATAGAAAAAAAAAAACGAAAATGAAGCAATGCGCACATTCTTTCTATGAAAATCCGACTTCATTCTCTTCTTTTTCAGTTTTTCTTTTTTTTTT
>CAJUYH010002036.1:11109-43186 GCA_910591685.1 Galerucella tenella | reverse complement strand
GAAGTATTACATCCTGCATATAAATATACATATATGATATATTCTCCTTCTTTACATTTATCTATGCTATCGGTAAATAAAAATGCTTATAAAAATTTATTAATGACGAGGCACGACGTATTTTCAACAGCATTAAATGAGTGAACGCTACGAAATTGGTTGTGCTTGAGGAAATGAACAACAAGGTCATGCGGCTGTGGCATGACGAATACGCTTCTTGTCGATAACGATACACACCGAGAAAATTGTCAAATATATATGCTTGTAATCGCCCGCTACTCGCAATACAACAAACAACTTTACCACTTTTATTTTTTATTATTTTCAACTATATTTGTTTTATTTTTCCACACATATATGATGATGAACCGTAGCGTGCTCAGTGATTCGTTGCATCATGGAAACAGGTTGTCAGCAGCTGCTGTGTGTCCTCGGTCAGCGTCAAATGATTGGCTAACAAGTGCCGCTGTAATTTATGGCCGAATGCACCGCACCTACGGTCTATTAGGTCGCACGTTGGTTGGAGCTTGATTCAGGCTCACTGAACATTACGCCTGCGATCCGCGTCGACGGACAATGGCACATACTGGTGTCATTGCAATAGCACTAGCTTCCTCTCTTCACTGCTTTCTCTCTCACGCACACCCACGCCTACACATGCCAACTTGTTCACTCTTTTCATATCCTCCAATCGCACTGCTATCATGTACAAGTACGATATATACCTACATATATTTTCTACGGTATTATCAGGTGTGACCGCAGTCATTTTCAATTTTCTCATTAATTTTCAAATTAATTTTAACATCAGTTTATTTAAAAAGCTAATATTTTATTAATATTATTATTATTATTATTATTATTATTATTGTTTCATTGTAGTTGTTGACACTATACTGTGGTTCCTTGATTGCACCTCATTGCTCATGTAATTTATAAACTCGGTTAACAATTCAATGTGAGTTAATGACGATGTGAGCGAATAACTGCAAATATTCATGAATTCGTCACGTGTTGATACAATATAATAATTGATACATAGTTCTCGTTATTATATTCGCAAACTCATATCGTACAAGCATGATTGTATTATAACAATACAATACGTAATATTATTTTTCTTTTCCGTTGTGAGAAATCAATTATTTATAACTAATATGGATGTACTCTCCCCTGATGGGTTTTTCAATGTCAAACAATTCTATCAGTTTTTTTTTTGCGTACAACATCAGTCGCAGGTATAAATAGAAAAAAATCATTCAGTCGTTTCTACTTCCGGAACAATTTTCTCTGTTGACGCTGTCATTGAAATAAACTGATTGGTCTGTGAGAGAATAAAAAAAAATTGTTTATTAAATAGCTGCGGTATCTAGACGCGCCCACTATATTCCAATAATATCCTCCATGAATATCTGACCTTTGGTTAGCAACATTGAATCTATTTTTGTGCAAGAGAGAATATACATATCGTGGTGGATGGTCTATAGATGTTCGCGGACTATTAACCCTATTGTCATTGAGTCATTCCGTTTGACAATAGTTCACGAATGTGAATCAAACAAAATAATGAACAAAGCAACAGTAAACAAATGGTAAAATAAGAAAATAAACGATTTTGTCATTTTTATCATTTTATCTTCTGCTCTTTGTCATATACAGAAAAATATTAAGTGTTACCACATGATAATGCGGCGACTCGCTCTCTTTCACACACTCTATTTCTCTGTCTCTATCGTGGAAAGAATGAAAAGCGAAGAAGAATTTTATATATAATTTACGTATATGACTTGTATAACTACCTGAGTACTGTAACGCGATGTCATGACGAGGGCTATCATAAAGGGAAATAAACTCGAGAAAGAGAAAAAGGGAGAGAATACGATAGAGAGAGGCGTTGAGGTCGCAGTCGAGAGACGCCCTCCATCATGGGGCTTTAATTAAAATTACGTACGTTTGCGCTTGTAACCTGAGCCTCTTCTCTATTTAGTATTTTTTATGAGCTTTTCATTACGTGGATATATGTGTAGCGCATTACGAGAACCATCTTTGAAAAGAAATGGCCACTATGTACTATCCACTTTGTCTCTCATTTTCATTTTATTTTATTTATTTTTCCATTTTGTACATTTTTTTCTCTCTCCTTTTTCTTCATATATTCTACTCAACTCTCCTCTTAACCATTATACATAATGTATTGCATTCAACGAAAATGCACTCTCATTTGCAAACAGACGCATAAAAGACATGAGACAGAGTGTGTGTGAATGCAAATGAAAAGAGTTATCATGTATCATCTTCATTTCAGACTAGACACCTGGTCCTTGAAACGAAACAGCAATTATATTATTCCGAGTTTTTGTTTTCAATACAATAAAAAAGTTTTATTCCCTCATTTATGTATTCATAAATTTGTATATTCATATTTGATTATTAATAGGTTTGTTAAAAGGCTCGGTGGCGGCGGAACGGCCGCGAACATTGCGTCGCTTACGGAATATATATGGACCAACTGCATGTGTAATGGGCACTGGTGCAGACACATCTGGTGAATGTCTCGATAATGCTAATATCGATACTTCATTACGTGATCGTGATCGTGATCGTGATCGAGATCGCGACGAAAAGTCTCTCAGCATCATGAGCCCGTTTGATGAACAAGAGGAATGGGCTAAAATATCTGAGATCATGGCGTCATTTGGCACAGGACTCGTGCGAGAATCTGTTTTTGTCAATGAATTGGAAAAAGAATTTCAAACACGACTTGGTATTCAATTATACATCAATCAATTTTATCTGTCGAATAATATTTTTATCAATTTTTTTTTTTTTTTTTTTCGCCCACTCCGCATTTAATTGTAAATACTTTTTATCCATAGGATTCAATACAGAAGTGAGTAATAATCCACCAGTTATAATAGACGTCGGTCAATGGCTCTCAAGCTTAGGATTTACTGATTACGAATCTCTTTTCGTCAACTATGGTTACGATCATCCAGATTTTATTGTAAGTGAAATATGACAAAGTGACAAAATGAAATTGCATCTTCTTTTAATATTTTCATCGTCAACAATTTTTCTATATTTACTTTCGCTTTTATTTATTCGAAGAATGGTGTACTGATAGAGTCAGATCTGAAAGACATGGGAATAACGAGTGAGCATGAGCGCACTGTGATAATGAACGCTTCACTGTCGTTGAATAAATGCGTTGATACTCGATCAGGAAACCAAGCGCGCACAATTGAGGAATGGTTAAAGGGAATACATTTAGAAAATTATATGGAGACATTCAGAAAGCATTTGTACAATGATATGGAACGTGTTAAACGTGTGTGGGAGGTGGAACTAGCAGCAGTATTGGAAATTCAAAAACCAGGACATCGAAGACGAATTTTAGCATCGGTCACTGGCCCAAGTCAACGCGGACAATCAAAAAATGGTGGACCTAATTTAGAAGATCTCAATAAAGATCTCAACACTTTGGTGTGTTTTATTAATTATTTATTTTTTTTTAATATTGTCATTTTGTTTAATTCCAATGTGATCGCGCGTCCCTATATTATATATGGCACCCCACAATATAATTAGAGAATGCAGGTATATATAATATGTTTACACCCTCGTGCAAATCGTTCCCAATTAAATTAGTGCTTTATTGCATGATAGCATACACCGACATGTGTGGGGCCCTTGCTATTCTGTGAACAATGTATTTGGCTACGGATAATACACTTTGGTATATATATATATATATATTATATGTGAGGAGAAAAAAGGAACAGGACTACAAAATTGTAAATACAGTCTGGATGACAACAGGGTGCCGCCGACACAATATGAGGGAGTGTATAGTCAATGTCAAGTGTATCAGAAAACTGCGTATGTATATGGGAGAGAAGGGGCCCTACACTTCGCTCTCTTTCACTTCTCGCCCCCTTGTATTTCTCTTCTCTTTTACGTTCACCCTGATGATCAGCGCAGCCAACCAGTTCCGTTTCATCACCTAGAATTGCGCGTTATAAGGTAAATAACATGGCTAATTGGCTATTGGACATTGTGTGTTAGTTAACTTGATACTTCACGAACGCGCTTTCAGTTGTGCCGTTTGAGTACTGAAAAAGGAACACTCTGCTCGTCCCCTCGGCCCCTCATTGTGTCGTTGTCTGTTTCTCTCGACATTTTTTATTTCCATTGTTTTTCCCGTCTTTATATTTTATTTATAATGCTTCAGAACATTATATATCTGATGCTACTGATATTTATTATTATTTGTTTTCTCGCCATTGTCCCTCCACTAATTATCTCAGTAAATTCATTAACTATTGTTCTTACAAGAACGTCACATGGCTGCATCCGGTAATTCAGCATGTATCTATCCCTCGTTCGTTTAGTTTTTTTTATTTTCTTTGTTTATATTTAGTATTTATTAGCGCTGTTAATGGTGTATGTGTGTACAATGCTCGTTTCCATTATTTACCATGTATCTCGCACACGATTAAAAGCCAATTGATAGGTGTCGACTGCAATAAGTACATGCTATCATATGTATTACTTGACGTGATTAAAAAGCCTGCTAATTCATTTAGTTCACATCAAGATTTTTCGCATGTTTCTCTTCAATCAATTCCTATGAAATCATATATGGTTTTTTGTTTTTTCTTCTTTTTTTTTTTTCACTTTGTTGATATAAACGAAGTTCACTCTAGATAAAATGAAAAATTGTATGAAAACGATACGATCATAGTTAGATTTACATTAAAGGGTCGTGACTCATTTCGACTATTTAGTCCATTCGTGTCCGGTTTCAAAGGGCACTATCCCATCTTTCACAGTCATATACCCACAATGACTTATGCATATACTATACACACCATGTGTATAATATTGGTATACTTCGTTATGAAAATAGTAGTCTCAGATTTCTCCAACAGATATAAAGGAGCAGGTAGTAAGGGTCCAAAACTACCATGACAAAACAGGTTTGATGATCTATTTAGAGCAATTGTTATCAATATACATATATGTCTTCACGTCTATGATCAAATACATTTTACAATGCTGTTTATACTTGACTTCTAGAAGACGAATATTCAACAATTAAAAGAGGAAATTCGTGAAAAATTACCAGAGAATCCACAAGACAACGGGAATTTGAATCATCCGTCAATAGTAATTGGAGCAAATGCAACTAATTCGGGTACTTTACGGCATCGAAAAAACCGCCCGGCCCCTCAACCACCACAACGTCCCATTTCTCACAACGGAACAATCACAGCGACTGAGCAACTGGAGATTCGTGCACCGTCGGAACTACTTTTTGGCGTTCCTTCAACTTTAAAAACTCAGTGGAGACATCAACCTAAAGCTTTAGTCAGTGGCAGCGTTATGTACATTGCTAATGTAAATATTATGATATCATTTTTAGTCTATTAATAATACAAAAGTTTAAATTTCGGATGTATAGAAAAAAAATTGTGGAAATTTTTTTGTTTTTGATGCGACCTATAGTATTTGGGTTCCACTGTGGTGAAGGAACTTCGTGGTACGGAATCGACAAAAAAATCCATACAGAAACTCAAGAAGACTTGTAGAGATCCTAGAGTCAGCTTGGGCATTACATTAGCCATTTCGTATCGTGGTGTTCGATTTTTGGACAGTGTTACAAATGTAAAGACATTAAAAAAAAAAATTATTTAAACAAAATCTACCCAAATTTTGCGATAGTAAATTTTTTTTATTTTTGATTGTGTTTTCCATGATATCAGGAGCCGATTTGCGATCACGAGATACGTAACATCCATTGCGCATGCCAGGACGCCGATGATCTCACACATTTTGCATATATCACAAAGGACCATGCCAGTCGTACACACTTTTGTCATGTCTTCTGCGTACCAACAATGGTAAACTATCCGAGATAATACAATATATACAAATTATCAAATAATATCGTTAATAATTTGTTTGGTGTTCAATTGAACAACAAGTGAGACATTGAATGCAATTACATTACTTGATCGATTCAATGTGGGCGAAATAATTTGTTTTTGCAGGACCAAGCAACCGAAGTGATCCTGACTTTGGGTCAAGCGTTCGAAGTTGCATATCAAATGGCTTTGAAAGAGAAATTTGGTGGTCAAACAGTGCGATCTCAATCAGCTAATCAATTGGCATCTATCAAAAATTCTGAGAATAATTTTTCAACAAATGTTAAGACTGCAACCACAATGAATGAAAGTGGTGAAACTCGTGTGCACAGCACAAATACTCCCATCAATATCACTGACCCCAAGGCTATTTCAAGTAGCACTAATAGAAGTAACAGTGTTAGTGGTTGTAAATCGATGATAAAAACAAAAGTTACTAATGCAAACATCAATTCAAATTCAAATTCAAACTCAAATTCAAATTCACATGGGACAACAACAACAACTACAATAACAGCAGCAGCAGTAGCAACAACAACAACGATAACGACGACGACGACGATGACAACGATGATGACGACGAATGTTGTAGTAAGAAGCGGAGGTAATTGTACTTCCGGTGTAAATGCCAAAACCAATCCAAAGCCACTTGTAACGCATGGACGGTCGCACTCGGTCAATGACATCAAGATTAATGGCAATCAGTTGAAACTTGCGCCTATTCCCGTCGATGACATT
The DNA here is from genome assembly GCA_910591685.1 of Galerucella tenella. NCBI lineage: Eukaryota > Metazoa > Arthropoda > Insecta > Coleoptera > Chrysomelidae > Galerucella > Galerucella tenella. The sequence continues at coordinate 36,521 of CAJUYH010002036.1, read as the reverse complement.
GGTATTGGTGTCAAAGATATGAAAGCCGGTTCACGTGCGCCAATTGCATTATCAGAAGAGTTATAAAATTATTGTTTCCATTTTCTCTCCTTTCAAATTCTCACGTGAGAATAATTATTTCACGCGATTTGTCGTCAAACTGTGATTTTTATTATTATATTATTATTTTCTTTTTAACTATACTTGGGCAATTCCAAGTCTTCGTGCACGTGCGCGCGCGCGCGCGCGTCCGGTCATGCAACGAGTTATTTCTAGTTAGTTAGTATTATTACCAGAATTTTTGGATTATGGATTTCAAACAATGAACACCATCCGCCATCTGGAGATTACAGTTAACCAATGTTTTGGGCCGACTAACAATTGAGGTAAGTTTACACTAAAATTTTTTTAAATTAACCTTCACCCATTTGACAAACTTCGTACGACACATTGCAATAATACGAAAAAGAAATAATAATAATAAATAACGATTTGTACGAAATAAACGACTCTGGATGTACATGTGGGGAATCAGCCAAACTAAATGAATACGTTTATTGATACGACATGCTCACATTCCCGGTAGCACATCACGCTTTTTTGAAAATCCACATGAATAACGGAAGAATAATGAAATGAAGTGAATGAAAATAAAATAAAAAATAATACAATAATGCTCAAATATTATTATATCCGCCAAAAATAAAACTGGACTTTATGAATGAATGAAGAGGATTAGAAACTCATGTTTTGTCATGCAATTGTGAACACGAATCATATACATTAATTCTATTGATTGCAAATATAATTTTTTTAAATTTAGGAGAAAAAAGAAATTATTTCATCAATTCATAAGCATTTTTCGATGTGTTTTATTGCAGCGATCCATCTCTTTTCTTTATATTTCATCCTCAAAGACTGAGTAACCCTCATTAAAACGAATATTCACACATTTACAATTATCACATTGAATTTCGTGACATTTAACGAAAAGTATGAGAACAATTCGTCGAGGCATAAGTATTAATTTTAACAAATCATGTAATTCCAAGTACAAGGTGAAAAAAAAAAAACGGGAAAATGATTTTGATACTAGAAATGAATTATTCAAATAACATTAGTAACCCCAAATCAAAATGAATGCAGCTTCAAATTTACTGGTGTGCTTCAGTACATTGATCAAATATATCTATAAATAAACACCACTTCATTGTAAAAAAAAAAAAAAAAAAAAACAAATCGAGATAGAGTACATGGGTGTTTGTAGAATTTATCAGCGAACGGTGATAAAATAGGTCAAGGCGTTCTATTGTTCAATTAAATATTCACTATGATATTAATTATTGTACATGATATTTGAAGCATAATTACGACTTACACGCGGTGATCGATATACGATTACGCCCATCAATTGTATTGATGGCGATCAGCATTCAAAGATCAATAGCATAAAAAAATGAAAACAATTGCAATATTTAGCTCGACGACGATTGAATGAATAGAAAAAAAAATGCGTTGCACCATATACCAAAGAGGCGTATATATATGAATAAGATAGAATTATATAAAAAGTATTCAGAAAAAAATAAAAAGATATGGACTTATTAACTGCCAAAAGAATGAAAATCAATACGCACGACTGGGTTATACGCACACAAACATACTCTGTATTAATATTGGCAATTTTCAATTAATCGGTGAATGACGATAAAAGAGAACGAAAATAAAAATAAGTTGTAAGAACTAATAGCATTTACCAAAGCACTCTATGCATGCGTCTTATTAGCAAACGGCATAATATATTTGTTCAATTATATTTATTGATCAATGTTTGACAATTAGAAATTCGATTAAATGCCATTTTGGCTTTATTAGAACATATACGTGTTTCTCATTATTATCATTAACATTATTGTTATTATTTTTTCGTCTATATTTTAGCGAGATGATGATGATGATGAAAATAAAGTAACCTTAATGCACCGAGTTATGTGCGGAATTGAGCAATTCACTTGAATTCGTCAAAATGAATTTTATTCGTGCCATACACGAAAAAATTATGATCGTTTAGTAGTATTCATATTTTTGTTCTCATGCATTATAAACCTAAAGAGTTTTTGTCTTTCCCTAAAGTAATTTTAATGTCCATTCGTGGCCAAAAAATATTCGCAATATAGCTTCAAAACATAATAGTGCGCGTTAGAAATATACAATAAAGTGAATGAAAGATAATTTAATAAATAAATGAGTAAATAAATTGGCAGCAATAAAACGACGCATACAAATGAATCTGTCGAAATATATGTGATGTACATATATATATATATATATATATATATATATATATATATATATACACACTTTTCTGTTTATCACTCATTCTCTCTCTCTCTCTCCCTCTTCCTCTCGCCCCTGTTTCTTATTCTCTCAGTACACATGATTCAGATACTTTTTTTTGCATATATAGATCGGTTGAATGTGACTTGTTGAGTGCATAAGACTGTCTTACATTTGAAACTAAAGCTTCAATGTTTTTTAATACATAATTATAGAAATATAATGAAAAATGTCACGAGTACATAAACAAAATTCTCTGCATTGTCTGCATACATTTTAAATGGAATGTGTAATAGAGTAATGGGTGGCAGCACACATACACAAGTGATTCGAATGTGCTCATCGATATATGGATATATATGTCAGCCGTACAGTATATACATTGTAATGTTCATCTCTTCCGGTTTATATACATATTCATACATACCAAGATGAAAACATTGCGGTATATATAAATTATATAAATGAAAATTTCGCCACGACCCAAAGGTTTGGTTGGCTTTTACTATTTCTAATATATATATATATATATATATATATTTACATCCATCGGGAACGCAAGAATTTTCTCAGCATCAAAGACAGGCAGAGAGTGAAAGGGCAGTGAGTGAGAGGAAACTCGGGCAAACGAATAAATTGAATAGAATATACAAATTCAATTACCGTCTTTTCGTATTCACGGAGAGATTTTACACGGGTGAGGGTCGCGCACACTGTACACTCTCATGTCCGGAATAATATATATTTCACGATTTACACATCGAGACTGCATAAATTTGAATAAAATGTTTAACGAGGGATAGAATGAGTGAATATAAGCACGAATTATTTGTATAGCTCACCGTGCAAAACAAAAAAATGACAGATGATGACGATTACTATATTACGAATTTTCTCACTCTTGTTTAATAGTGATTATTGTTGCTGTTATATATATATGCGGCGACTGCAGGAGGTGTGGGAACAGTATTGTACACAATTTAGTTTTGTGGGAGATTAAGTAAAGGGTGAGGGAGAAAAGTATAGAACCTTGTGAAAAGGGTGAAGGAGATACGGATTTGTTATAGCCGATAGTAATTTTTAGAGAGGTTACCTTCGTCTCGCCTTCATCCCGCTTTAACACAATAGAATAGCAATACGATTATTAAACATCCATTCTCTTCATCGATATCATCATTATTAATACTGAAGAATTGTGTATTGTAAGCAGCGAAAAAAAAAAGAGAAAAAAAACGCTAAAAATTAATAAGTAGATACAAATCGCTTTAATCATACTATTCTTACTTGTTGTAATGAATGAGTATATATAAATAAACTTGCCACATACTCATTGTCTTATACTATTTTTCTTGTCTCTCCAAAATCTGCATTGACAATATATTTGAAAGTTGAATAATTGTTCTCGATATTATATGTATGACGGCAAATAAAAAAAAAAATAAAGAAAAAATGACGAGTAGTAGGTGAAAAAAAATTATTGCCCAAATGGAAACGTATAAGAATGAAATGAGAAACAAACGGAGAATGGGAAAAGAGCGTGTAAATAGATCGAATAACAAATGCGCCTTGGTAAGACAGGCGTGAAAAATTCCTTCCCCGCAACGTTGTAATTATTATCCATATTTATTGATGATGAAATTTGAGAATGATAAATTATGAATTAATGTACGATGAGTATACGGCTCCAATTATTACTATGCTTCTTTTCTCCTTCTTATTGTCATCCCATAGACCGAGAGTGATTATTATATCATTAATTATTGAATTACATATACACATATAACACATGCGATTGTAATAAATGGACTGCATCGATCCATAAAGTAAAGTATCTTTTATTTCTGCTGCGCTTTGCATAACAGTCAACTCCATATATTGCATTAAATACAAAAATTCAATTTCATGATGTGATTTATTATTAATTTTTCTTTATATTCAATTTTTATAATTTCATTGCAATTATTATGAATTGATGCTGCAAATAATATATTTATTCCATAGTAAAATTTCCTCGTATTATGAGCTTTGCTTCATGGTTCTTCGGTCGGTAATGCATATGAATATAATTTGTCGGCGATGTATAATCCCAATATTATTTTCATTAAATTGGAAAAAATGTATAGAATCCTATGAATATATGTAATGCAAAATAAAAATGAAATTAACTTGTAGATTATGAAAAGACAAAAATATGAATGGTGGACCGAATATATGTGAAAGAATCAAAAGTGAATAACAAGTAAAAAGCGATAAAATAAAACGAGAAGCACAAAAAAAAAGAAAAATAAAATAAATAAATAAATGATACCGTTCTAAAGCTTCTAAAAACCGTCGATAAATGCCATATATGTATAGACGCACTATTTTCAATGTCTCATTCTAGTTGTACGCAGACACTTCCTATGTTTCTTCTGTACACTCTATTTATTATTGTTCACGTTTATTACAGTTATATAAATATATAAAAATCAATAAGAAAAACAAAAATATTTATATAGTTATTGTACTCACCCTTTCTATTTTTTTGCTTCGTCAAATTTTAATTCATTCACCTATTTCATATTTCCTCATTGTAAAAATCCTTCTTTTATAATAAATGTAAAAAATTTTTATTCGGTGTAAGAATGGGGTTATTTAATTTTTTTATAAATATATATACATTGTGTTAATGTTTCGAATAATTTTGTGGTCGATATTCTCTACTATTGCAACTCATGAAGCATAATAAGGGGGGACGAGAGCGGAAAGGAAAGGGTTGAATACGGGTGGTTGCTCGGTAAAGATGCTAATTAACGAAAGTTTTGAACTTTACAAACTTTTTCGATTAGCCAGTAGATTGTTACGAGACGCTGGCGGTGGTGTTCCTTTTCCTACATTTTACCATCGCGACCTCTATCATAACCCAACTTGTTAGGATTCGCTAGATTGTCTTAACGATAGAGTAGAGTGTGCGAAAGAAGCAGTAATATAACAGTATAAACTCCTTATCACTTATTCTCTGGGCATGCAACAAACACAAATAATGATAATCCTCCACCCTAAAAGTTCAACAATTAGATATAATATGTGCATATATATTGATTTATGGATATTGCGAAAAATCTTCTATTGGAAATAGTTCAGAAGTAGAGTTTAAATATAAATTTGAGCCGTAAAAATTATTTAGTGTCAATTTACCGGAAAATTTGTATGCTACAGTGAGATACTTCCGCAGTATATTGTACCTATATTGCTATGTACATATCAACATCGTTATAATGTATTTAAATTTGTGAACAGTGATACGTCCTGGCACAAGCCACACAAAAATTTTTTTGTGGCATTGATATCATGGCTGCTCCACTATTTCGAGTTATTTTATCGCACGCGATCGCTCAACAATACAGGAATTTGTACATATATGTTATACAGTATATATATGTTATATGCAAACTTTATATGATGATCAGCGAAAACGTAGCTCAAGATGTCTTGGAAATAGAATAAATCGTATACGAGGTTAGAACTTGAGTGAACATTATGCAGAGGTTGTTAAGTGTAACTCGTCCTCTTACTCCTTCTCTCTATCACTTTCTATCTCTCTCCCTCTCTGCATCTCCTCACACATATTTGTTTTCTTCTGTGCTGTTTCAGTACTCTTCGAGTAGTCTCCACGAATCCATCCGATGAAAGCTATCCATTTACTCTCCACTCGCAACATATATTTCCGCTTGTGACTTTTATTTTTATTTTTTTCCGGACGTGTATTTTAGCCGCGAAGAAATTGCATCGTTTGTTTTTCTTTCATGCCCTTCTGACCATATCCGAAAGTTACAATTTGTCATGGGGGAAATATATCCGATATATATATATATGTTGAAAGAGAAATCGAGAAACTCATCAATCATAAAATTCATATAAATGTATGCTGGCAATCTATGTAACGAAAATTGTCTCAAGAAGAATACAGAAAGCAAAAGTTGGCAATACATTTATTATAAACTCTGCAATGAATAAAATTCAAGTTGAAAAATCGAGAATTATATACAAATATTATACAGCCCGCAAGAAAGATCATGAGCGTCAAGACGTTTCTCGAACGACCAAGACAAATTGTTATGTATGTCATATAAAAATCGATATACAAAAGTATAAAGAAAATGGAGATAGGGATTGAAGTGAACGATCGCGATGAATATGAAAGTGACGGGCGCGTAATCCGTTGGGAAATTTATCTGACCTTTTCCAACGGAGGAAAACACACTCATATATATATATATCGCAGGGTTGACCTCTCTCTATATACCTTTCACTGTACACATGCCATTCTCCAAATCACACCCTCTCGCACAAAAACCGTTTGCAGATAACTTATTGCACCTCGTGCAACCAAAAATACCCCGCCATTCATTTTACACACATATACATATACTTTGGTGACGCTCAATACTCTCTCTCTCACCTCTCTTCCTGTTTAAATATATACAGCAAGCACCTATAAACATCACACTATCCACGAAGATTAATATAGAAACGACCCATTAATAACGATCTTTTCGCTCCGACGCCCCGGAAAAACATCGACGGCCGTTTTTCCATACCTATCTATATAATGCAGTTTCTATCTCATATTCTCTTCGCCTTCTTCATAATATCCACCCTCATTTTTGTCATAGTTAATTAACTGATGCCCCGTAAAAACTCTATTCATTCATGATATTAAATATACTTTTAGTTGCATTCTACTTCATTCTCAATTTTTGTTGATGTACCTATAAGTATGTATGATTGATAGAAAAAAACCAAATATATTATTTCATTAATGAAACGATGATACTTAGTTTTTACAAAGTGAATAGACAAAACGTTATATGACACGACATATGTAAAAGATAAATAAGATTGAAATGCGATGTGATGGAAGGCTGTGAATTGCCAAAAGCTTCGATTCAATCCATCAGAGTCATATATAATATATAAGAGTGAGTATCTTTAACCTGAAATTTATTATCTCTTTATAAACATAAACACTACGCCCTAAACAACTCTGGCAACATTGCGCATGTGCTTTTCACTTTAGTCTTATTCATTGTCGTTTTATATATTTCTCTTTTCCTTCTTGTTTTCAAGTACATTGGCCAGAGAGTTTACGCCCAGTGAAGCGTATAAAATGGCTGCGCAAACTCGAAGGTTTTATAACGGTGCGTGTGGCCGCGAGGCTGTTGCACAACGACATTGTCGACGAGACATTGTATTGTCATGGGGGCGTTTGCGCGCGCGTAAACGACACAACAGCGAGCTTATAACTGTATATGTTGTACGTATAGATATATGTGAATAGATGGAGCCGCACGTGGCAAAAGGAAGCCACACGGGATTTTGTGTTTTATTTCGTGATCACTGGAGCGCTTGAGGCTTTTGGCTCGTTTTAGACTCGTCAAGGCGTGTGCAACTTGCAACCGAGACCTCATGACAAAACGCCCTTTTTTTAATTCTTTCTTTATATTTTATATCGGTTTGTTGGGATATTCTTCCTCCTATACATACGTTTCTTCTATCTTATTTTTTTTTTTTTTTGCTGTTATATGTCACGTGAAAGAAAATTGGGACATTGGAATACCCAATCGAAAAATTCCACAGCCGTATAATAGAAATCGGACTCACACACACGCTTTTTTGCCAGACTGCACATATCAATGAGAAGTGTGTGATACCCATGAGCTAGAACACCCATGAACGCCTCTATAAAAACGTCACTCAGGCTTATGGCTCCATATATGTAATGCAACTCAATACTCATTTATATATAGACCATATATTTGTTACAATTGAGATTGTATAATGAATTATTGTACTATTTTTTCATTTTTCTATTATTTTCTTTAAATTCACCATTTCGCTAATTGTCATAATGTATTTACCCTTATGCACATTAGTGAAAATACATCATCAGTCAAATGACTGAGCGCATACATAATCTAAATGTGTATCGTAGCATCTTCAAAGTATACACTAGTGACGCATATCCATACAATAGCCGTTGATGGCATGTGTATTTGTTGACAGGATGGACATGGTGGTGAATGCCCACAGATACACTGACGATGGTAAACTCAGACACCGGGAAAATCGACGTTTCTCCGCGCATTTGTCCACCATGTATATGTATATGTACACTAACGCAAGTATAGCAGAGTGCACGCGGCTATCTCTCTCATCATGTACATATATAGATATCAACAAAATACTCTATATACATATGTATAAATATATATATATATATATCCTCAGCAATAGTGAGAGAGCCTTGCGGCTGACGTGTCGACGAGCAACAACAACAAGAGTGACAGAGAGAGGTAGGGAGAGATTGAGAGAGAAAGAGCGAGCCTCCAGCTCCCGGGTATCTATCGGATAATTAGCCGTTGATTACGTGGCAGTCATTCGGGCGAACATTAGCGCTCTCGGCCACCTCCATCTCTCTTACTCCAGGCATATAACGCATTCTCCGAACTATGTGATGCAGCTGGTGAGGAGTATGAGCAATATAGAGAGTGATAGTGTAGAATGATATAAAGCGATAGCGAGAGAGTGAGAGAGAAAGAGAGAGAGAGATGGAGATGAGTGAGGTAGAGAGTCTCTCGGGATGAGTCTGCACCCGCACTTCCTGCATCTCGTTACTGACGCCCAATGCACTGCTGGCTCTCGTATTATAGTCTGTCGAGTTAGTGCACACTGGACGGCTCATTCAGGCACTCTCTTCATTCCTCTCTCTTCCTCTCCATCTATCTATATATATATATATATATATACACCAACTGTACATATATCCGTCCGCAGAATAATGTATATATATATATATATATATATATATATATATATGATAGCGAATGCAGTGAGGGAAAGAGAGTAGGTATTGAATAGCTTCGGGCTTCAGTATCTTCCGGGAGTAAACCTCCAAATAACCTCATCATTATCATTTGATTGACGATAATGGAGCGGCCGATTTCACGGCATTGCAATTTTTGGTTGAGACGTATTGAATGAGAAATAAAAATGATGGTATTGGCTAAACTGTTGAACTTTAACATCTATCAATATTAATCACTGTATTAATGATTTTAATATTCACACAACTCTAGATTCAGCTCAAATTTATAATTATATATTATTATTATTTGATAATTGAATCCTCGATAAATCATAGTGATAAAAAACATCCGGTACTATTCAAATACTCTTATTACCGTATTCTTTTTTTTTTTTTTTCATTAAGAACCATCAATCAATATGGCCGCTTCGATCAAATACATCCCACGGGGACTGTATCAGCATATAAATTCATATATATATGTATATATATGTAAAGCGACGAGAATGAAAAATTGTCCGTACCACAATTAAATAATTTCGGGGGCGAAACGCGGTGACTTTGAAGCACATGAATGAGTGCACTTTTACACTCTCTCTGTTCCCAGTGTTCAATGTAATCATCAGTTGAAGTTAATTGAAAGTACTTTTCTTTTTCTTTCTCAGTTGCATGGGCCTATATTCGCGCGTGCACGTCCATCGTCATCGCTTCTCTGATCTACATGTATATACCTACATGTGTTTGTGTATGTATGCATAGTATGATGACTTTGCTCTGTGTCCTTTTCACTTTGGAGTTTCGAGTACTGTTATATTCCATTGGCCTCCCCTTCTCGCATATAAAATGTGTATGACGATCGTCGACGATATATGCAGTGGCGAAACGATTGAGTCATTCAACAGCATAAAAACACAACAAACCTCATCAGGGAGAGAGAAAGACAGAGTGCACGCGTTTGCAAACGATTGCAAAGGGAAGAGTGAAATGAAGTGTTCGTTCGTTGACGTGACGTCACTAGCAGAAGGCATTCAGATTGAAGGACGCTCGATGACTCTTGAAAATTGTATTGCCATTAATAACGAGAGGCTATACTGGCGCTGCATATATATTCCAAGTATACATCGGTTGATGGGGGTGTATAGTTATATGCACGATGGCGAAAAGAAGTAAATAGAGAGAAGGAAAGAGGTGCGTTTTGTGTATGTAGTATAAAAGTATTTGATTATAGCCCTTTCGACCTTTTCACTCTATGCATGGCGGTGTGTGTGTGTGTGTGTGTGTGTGTGTGTGTGTGTATTTACGGATACAAATTATACATCAAGTGTATGTGCGAACCGCAATCATATTGTGTCGTATTGCATTTTTCACCATTTTTACCGAAACACCAAAATATATCAAAACGACTTTTTTTTTTTTCATTTTCAATATAATTTCACCACAATTATTTTACCCTTTATTTTTATTTACAAATGAAAATTGGTGAGGAATATTCAACAATGATAAACAATGATCAATGCAATGGGATTGTTCTCATCGCCCCATCATCTCTATCGTCATTCGCGCTCGTTACATATACACACACACACACACACACACACAGGCATATATACCAATATAACTCCCGGAGCGCCACCACCCAACACACTCAGCCGCAAATATAATTACTGGCGTTTAAGCCGTCTCTATTGTACGTCAAACGCTTGACTTTGCCGACGTCGTAGTCGCAACGGGCCCCATATATACAAACGCATCAAGTGGGTACAATATATATATATATATATTACTGAAGAATAAGGCTTTATTTTTCTTTCTTTTTCTTTTTCTCAACTCCCTTCTATTCCAAGTTGTATGTGCACATTGTTTGGCGTGAAATCGATGCCACGCGTACGCGAGACCCGCTCGAGTGGCCCATCGACATAGAATCGGTGAGTGAGAATTGAGGGAATAAAAAACCGAGTTGCATATATATAGTAATGAGGGTGAAGAAGTAAATATACATTTTTTTGTTCCTGGGTGTGAAATTACGTGTCCGGTATTATAAAGTGAAAAATATGGAGGTATTATGTTGGAATGTTGACTTTATACAATACAATTATTATATATAAATTTAATTGCAGTGTATAACAATAAACTTTTATTACTTTTTTGTATTATTTATATACATATTAAATTTCATTTTTAATAAAATTTTTTTTTTTCTATAGTTAAATTGATAGTTTCTATTACTTGTTCTGCGAGAAAATTGAAGGTATGGAATAAAGGATTTCGTTATAGGTAGATATGTAAAAGCAATATATGATATAGACAAATATTAAAGAAAATGAAAAAGATTGCGACGACATGCGTTGGGGCCAGTGCTTGATTTCTAGGGGAAAAAAAAACTCGCCAGCCGTGTTGTTTCGCACGTATTGGCCAGGGTGAATTTTTCCCTTCGTCTCATACTATTACTATTGCTACTGCTGCTGGTAGCATTCTCCTCATCTCTTGCGCTCGCGTTTACGGGCTCACCCTTCATTTTTTTCTGTCGCATGCGTGAACATCACGTGTCATTTCGCAGGCTCTTGCAAATATGAAACCACTCGTCGTCTCGTCGTGAAAAATATGAAACGAAAAGTGTGTGTGAGAGAGAGAGAGAGAGATACACAGAACGAGGGAAAGGCAGACGAGAAAAAAATAAGAGCCAACGCAAGGAGGGGGTTGTATATAGTGTGCGACTGACTTTGTACTTTGAAAAGTATTTTTATCTTAAAAATATTCTCGTCACTCGAGGACATATCCGGTAAAAAGGTCCACCACTTCTTTTCCTTTTCATCTTATCATTTTCACATTTTCCCACAATAATCTTTTGTAATGTCATTATGTAGACTGAAAAAAAATAATTGATTGAAAAAAAATAAAGACGCAATATTACGAGAATTCTGCTGATATTTTTTAAGACGAAAATCTGTTTTATATATTTTACGTAGAGCCACTGCAACTATATATATATATATGTATCTATTGTGTGTATGTATGTATGTATGTATAGTCGAAGAAAAGAGGAAAAAAAGGAAGAGAGGCGAATCGCAGAGGAAGAATTCCGGCATCTGCTACAGTCTTCCCATTTTCTCATCCGTCTTATTGCAATATCTTTCCCCTTGTCTCCCGTCTCACATTGCCACCGTGTCTCATTCCTCTCATTCTTCCTCAACCCTCACATTTTCTTTTACGAAGGGTGTGCCATAGTATATCGCAACTCTCGCTTGTTTTCAAACTGTATATATATATATATGAAACGAAAACTTTGGTTCACTCTCCTTCGCATTTTTTTTTCTCATGCTTTCCAGGCGATACACATCAAGGACGATGATTGCACATTGGTCGTGTGCTGTTCTCGCTATGCCCACTCATCTTCATTTACCTTTTTTGGCAAATTCACGCATTGTCAGAAATTGAAATATGAGAAAAAAAATGTTTTGCTCTATCCTTTTTCTTTTTTTTTTTTTCGTTCCAATTCATGAAAGTCTGGAGTTGTTATTTTTTTTATTCATGTCGCAGCACTTGAATTATCTCACCCTGCTGCATACACACTTGAATCAATGAAAAACAGTTGGTTGAAAAATCGAGAGTTTTCTCTCGTCGTTGTTGTCACGAACATAAACAAATATATACTTTCAATTGAAGCTATAAACGATAAATCAATCACTGATATGAGATAGCAGATGGCATCATCCCACATTAAATCGTCTAATATAAATTTGAAATTGGTGGTGTTCATAAACATGTATACTCGTTATTATTTAAATAAGTAATTGCTGTTGTTTACTCATGAGTGAATGATACATCACAGAACTAATGTAAAATATATATTGAAAAAAATCAAATAACCACATAGCCTTATTATTTCATCCATGAAGAAAAAGTCGTGACATAATTTTTTAATAAAATATATAGACAATGACAACTTGTTCAGTATCACTGCTGGGTCAAATGGAGAATAAAGTGCGCAGAAAAGTTATAGATATTTGTAGTGGTCGTATTTGTCGGTGATGAATGCAGTGCCGAAACATTATAAAGAAAAAGACGAGATACTGTATATATGAAAGAGTATATTAAAATTCAATTGATGTCATTTGGCAGAGGAACATACAGTGGATGCAATACCAATATATCATTAAGTATATACAGTTGCAGCAGTAGATCATGTGGTAAACGGATCGTGAAATAACTTTTTCACATATAAATGTGAAATATTGAGAAGAAAAAAAGTGCAAGTTTGTTTCTTTCGATAGTCATGCAGAAATACGTCAACGATACCTATTGTACATATCACAATATGGTAGTTGTATTAACAAACTTAATTTGCATTACCATTTTGAAGATGAAGTGGAGTTATGGAGAACAAGTGGAGAAAGCAAGATATCTTCGGTGTATGGGATCTCTCAAGAGGACTTTCTGTAAGATATACCGGAATTAAAGTGCATATTGTTTACATATATACGCTTATAAAATAGAGATGGTTGTTGAAAGTCCTCGACATAATTCGCGTCTTTGTGCAATACATAGGAGATGCTCGCATATGAAGAATCAAGAGCATCATCAATTTCGTACATATAATTACATATGTATATAGAGAAGTGATACTTGGATGTTTTAGGAGCGGCGTTCTTGCTGGCAAGAAACACTCGTCTATGACATTACAACAGAAAGAATATCCTGGGATGCTTTGACTCTACTTGATCAATTACAAGTATATAGGTATATAGACGCGCACATTTTGCCGTTGACAGGCAAATATAATTAAATCGAGATAAATGGGCCAATGATATCAACACTTGTTAGTGTAATATATATATATATTATAATTATAAAATATGTGCAGACATTTTCACGGATTTGTATTATTCTAAAATTCGTATATATCTACAATGTGAAAAATCTTTTTTGTCATTTCCCCTTTTTTTTTTTTATACGAATTATATAGGACAATTTTATTTTCAATTGTTACTGCTGCTAGTGCAGTGAGTATAGATATAATTCATCATAACTCTCGCACCACGACCTCATCTCTCTCTCCAATCTCTTCACGTATTATTTTTTTTATTCGTTTTCCTTTTTTTTTGTTTTCAACAAAGAGCAGACTGTGGAAATCCACCGTTGGTCTGGAGCGGTAGTGCTCGTTGATTTCCCGTTTTCATATTCAATATGATCTGCTCGCCATTGTATTCATTGAAAACAAGTCAACCGCACGCAAGATGAGGAGTCCGCACCGCGCTCCAGCACGAGGAGTGGATCATGAAGCGAACGACTGAAGCAAGGGTGTACATATATAGGTATACAGTAGGAAGATGAGAGGGATGAGCAGGGCGTTTGATGGAGGGAGAGTAAGAAAAAGTGAGACGGAGATACTAGAGGCCAAAATGGGGTGACGTGGTTATAGGTATATAAAAAGGTAGAGAGGAAAGGAGAAAGATGAGCAGAGGTTCGTTGGTTGGTTTCGCGGCTTTCTCTCTATATACTCCAACTAATGAAAGGAAAGATTTCGGCTCAGATGAGGTTTCACCACACAGCTTTGTATTGAGAGTTAACGTATCTTCTTGATTCTTCGTGCCTCAATTACTATTATTACCATTATTATTATTTATACAAGTACTTGTAAAAGTTCTTCCAATGATCCAATATACCTATCGATATATACATATACATTTTTTACCGAAATTTTTATCCTATACCTATTAATGTTGTAAGAAAATATAGTAGCAGTGATTTCAATGGAAAAAGAAGGGTTATTCAGCTTCAAATTTTTCCGCTGACCTACTAGGTATATGTATACATCATATACTCATGTACATTATCTATATGTATATATATATATATATATATATTTGTGGATAAGTAAAGACCTGCGCGCAATTCGCCCCTTCACTACCCAAGGAAGATGCTCACCCAACATAACGAGATATATACATATAGAGAGGACTGAGAATTATGATAGATAGATATATATATATATATATATGAGAAGAGAGAGAAATGAAGCACATGGACGTAGTATGGCAGTGGCGATGGTGAGAGCTAATGGTTGAGAGAGTGGTAGGCATGATGGGGCGGAGCATTCTAGATAGGAGGGTTGCAATGGGCCGCTAGGGTGTTTTTTGGGAGGTGGATCGCCGGCGCGCGGTACCGTGCGCGTTAGCCACCCTCGTGCGTGCACCACAGAACCAACATATCTATATATGAAAACAGAATATAAGGGTAGAGCAGTGGAATATATACACACATAGCGTTCGAGAAGAGCGTGTTTATACTTTATCCAGATTTCGTTTTATTACTCCACTCTTACGACATGTTTACATTTTTATTTTTATTTTTATATTTTTCACGCGTATGTCGAGGAAAAATATTTCAAATGTATTTCATGCACAACATATATATGTGGAAACAAAAATTTGATTATCGTATTCTATTTTTGAAAATTATTTTTATGTCCCGATGATATTTTGATATAGTAAAAACAAAAGTATACCTATATGATATATATATATGCACATAGAGTCGCTCTTTCTATTTTATAAAGAATAGGGACGAGAGTGAGATGTGTGTGTATATATATATATGTGTGTGTGTGTGTGTGTGTGTGAAAAGCGAGGAAAGATAAACGTGTGTAGTAGGCAGTAGTCGCGTTACTTCCGGTTGGACGATCGGTCTGCGCCTGGCAGCTGCGGATTTGCGAAAGGAGGGGTAGTAGGCACATCCACGCGCCCCTTTTCGCGCAGAACAGCTTCAATTCTGTCGCCCTTGCCAGTCTCTCTCACTCTCAATATTATATACATACTCTACTCCGATACCCTTTGTATATACATACATACTCTATAGTTGAAATCGCGCAATCCATCGCTCCGTATCGCCACATCGATTCATTCTCTAATTCGATTAGTTTAAATGGCATTAAAACAATCCCGTTTCGAATGCACTGCTCGCGTTTGCCCACGATCCTCCCTGTGTCTCGTGCTCGCAACACATTCGAGATCAGTGACGATGAGAGATGCAGCTGCTCAAGTCCGCATTTCAGTATGTGAAGGATGAACATGAGAACAAGAGTAGATATATAGTCAATGATTTTAATCCGTTCAGGGTTTATCTATGCATCGTAAGATATATATATATATGTGTGCGTATATATAGGTATGAGGATTCACACATTTCAATATTTATGTATTGTGTAATATAGTCTTTTTCGATAAATCAATGTCAATGCTATACATGAGTACACTATACGTATGGTGGTGCGTATGACGGCTTTAAGAGAAAAGTGATCTTGTGTAAAAAAGTATAGCCATAGTAGTAACATTGGAATTTGCTTTTACACCCACAGATAATATGCTGGTGGCGAACGAAGGAGGGGTGAAAAAATTGTATAGAGTGAGCGAAAAAGTGGCGCAGATCTATACTCTGCTGGCATGTGCGGTATGCAACTATACTGCCCACGATTGGAGGCGCTTGTGTCTGTTGGTCTATGACATTTTTAAAATACCAACGCGATAAAATTGATGACCATTTTCAGAGATAACTGGTGTGTGATATCATGTATGATAATATTGAGGAAATATACATTTATTTTCTATATGGAGAAACAAAAATAAAATTTAGTAAACAGCTGATATTATGAAAAAATATCTTGGAGATATATATATATATATATATAAAGGGAGGCAAAAAAAATAGTAAGCTACATTCCGATTTTGTCTCACGACTTATTTCCTCCTTGCATGTCAAACGCAATAACAAGAAAAGAAAGAAAAATCGAGGAATAAATAGAGAATGAGAAAAAAAGAAATAGGCCAATGTGACTTAGACCATTAGGCAAGTGAGTTATGAGACAAGTTCTAATATACTCTAATAATCTATAGCTGTTGATCGGTAATATTGCAGTAACAAACATTTGGAACCCTGATTGTCAGTGTATACATATATACTTACATATATGTATGTGTTTGTACATGCTCATTGATGCTGAAGTTAAGAGAGCGAATGAGTATGAAGTATAGGAGTAGAGTATAGAGGAAAAGTTTATATTCGAGCCGATCACCTACACGCCTATTTTTTGCTCGCATTTCTTTTTCGTTTCGCGCTTTTTCTCTTTTGCAATTTTTCGTCGTGCACTTTCCAAAAAGAAATCGGCCTTTCTGTCTCTTTTACTTTTTCTTCTCATAATATATATATATATATATATATATATATGGTGTATTTTTGCGTTGAGCCAAATGCGTCACGTCAGTGTGAAATTCGCCAGGCCTTATTAAGGCAGTGTCATCCCTCGTCACCCTCCTCGCCATTGTACATTTATATACACAATAAGAATATTATTCATGTTCCACTATATCGATATATGTGTATGTTTATATGTATCTATTTTTTTCATTTATTTTTTTATTCTTCAATTTTTTCGGTCTTATTCTCCCTTTTTATGGTGAACCTATACACCCGCATATATATATATACATATGAATATGACTGTATATTCAATATCACCCTGAATTCAGACGCCCTTTTTTTTTTATCTAGACGGTGCGCTCGGTGGAAAGATCCATATCAGCAGATTGCTTAGGATATACAATATATTTATTTTCATTCAGAAAATTAAATTGACTTTTTTTTTTACAATGCGTGTTGATGTATTAAAAGATTTTATCAACGGAATTGTTATTATAAGTATATGACACCCAAATACGAATCATTGTTATCATATGTCATACACGTGATTTGGAAAATCCATTCATATATTCCTGTGTTTTGTTTCAATGTTACCTACCGATTAATTGAATAAACATTGCGCTGTAAATTTTGTAAAAAGATGTAGCCTCCCTGACAGACTGTGCAGAGTGATATCGATTTACAACCGATTGTGTCATGTAAAATGTCACATTTCATTTTTATTTTTTGTTTTCTTACAAACAATTGCGTTGTTAAGTTGCGAAATATATCCGATGACTCATCAGCTTGGGTCGCTTTCCGCATCCACAGCCACATCAAAAACACACGCCTATGGCGGTGGTGGCGTGTGCAAGCGAGAGCTGTAACTAAATTTAAAATTTTACTTACTTCCAGGCTACTGCTCACCCTTACTGTCATTACTCGCTGCAATCAGCGTTGCTATGTGTCGACCCGGCACACGCTCTCACATAGTCTCTCTCTGTCTTTATATTTATTTCATCTCCCTACTCGTCTCCCCTTTTCTACAAAATATATATTTTGACATTTTTACCTTTATACGGCTATTTTCACAGTCATCGTCATCATCATAAGCATATAAACAAAGTAAAGTTCTCATCGTGGCTGTTTTCTTCTCTTCCCCCCCCCCCCCCCCTTCACTCTCGCTCACGTTTATGTCTCTACATGATTAGAAGAAGTACATGGCATGCAGAGAAAGCGCGGGAGAGAGAGAGAGAGAGGAAGTGAGACCCTGTATCACCCTTGGATACTATCCATTGTCTATAGTCGGATTAACTGCAACCATTTGACAAACGACTGTTTTGCGGGTGTATGCCATGAAGTAGTTCTGTGAAAAGTAGGAAAAATTTTCCTCAGTTTATTCCCATCACCCTTATACACACCAAGTGAAATGACTCTCAAACACATTGGATTCTCAAAGGGGGATAGAGATGAGATGAGAGAGGCCTTTTGGAATTACGACCAATTTGTCGGGTCGAGAATAAATTTTAGTCTTTAATGCTTGAATGAATTTCATTTTAATGTTATTCCGCTATACACTATATATTAATCTATTTAATTTATTTCTTTATATTTGTACGTATATATACATATATATATATATTTTTGTATGTTTTGTCAAGTAGAAAGGGACAAAAAGAAAAAAAATTGTCAATTGTTAATGTGTTTTTATTTGGATATATATAGGAGAGATATTTCTCAGTGGCTGGATATTTTCGTGTTACTCACGAACAAAGTTCGAAGTAACTGTTTGAGGACAGTTGGAAAAAGCATCAGAGGGTGAAAGAGCAACAGAGGGAGGATGGGAGTGAGAGGAAGAGAGAGAGAGACCCCAGCTTTTTCACTCCTATATATATATATATGTATACACGAACTTGTCATTTTATTGTTTTCTGGCCAGACAACTTTTTGCAATCGCAACTTCCTTCTTCTTTTTCTCTCACCCCCAAAGTTGGAATAACAGCCGCGGACGTTTCCTGCGGCCGATGAAATATGAACTGAATTCAAATTAACACCTCTCTCAACAGACAACGCGAAAAGAATATAAATGTATATATAGATGTATATATTGAATATGACCGGTAACTTTTCGCGATACAATAAATTATTGAGTATTCCTGGACACAAAGTTCGAAAGAAATAGTATTTCTACTGTAAATTTCGATATAAAATTTTTTCTTACTTGTAAAAATATAAAATTATTATTATACAAGTTGTAAAATGAAATACATATACATATAAGTATAATAAGCATGTTTATAATATTTATGTGATAAACATTAACAAGCAAACTTACGGAAATACATTTTTCCTCATATAATTGGCAACCATAAAGTTAATGCAAAAGTAGTGTCGACAAACGCGCAGGGATCGCGAGAATACTGCTCATGGATGAGAAACACGAAGTGGTCGTAAAATATTCATTATATTACGGTATTACAATTGAAAAATACAAAAAGATTGCAGGAAAAAGAAACGAGGAAAAAATGCTCGCTTGTCATTTGTGGTCAATACTATATATATATATATATCTTGTAATGAGAATGTTATATATATATATATATATATATTTCCATCATTAATTCTACGGAAGCAGTGAGGTATTAAGCCGCGTTGACTCTCTGCCTTGTTGCTGTAATCTTGAAAATATATATGCGCAAATATACATGAACGATAACAACGATAACAATATGTATATAGTAACTGGCAGGAGAGTGGTGCCAACGGAATTTTCTCAGGAATCTTATTTATTATCCGCAGCATAACGACGGAAGGTGGAGGAACAATCATGAATTAATTCAGCCCCCTTAATTACCGACAAAAGAACAATAAGATTCAGCGCTCTTTTGTCTCTGGCAAAAATGAGAAATTACATTACGGGTCGGCGATTCGGGCGTTGTCCGCGACGACACGATGAAGAGGACTGGGAGTTTGGAAAGATATGGGCAAAAAGTGAACGCGTAAAATGAACGAGAGAACACCAACACAAGTATCGTGTTCAGTATATTTGTATACCACGTTGACGGTGCAATCAACATTTTCCAACAAGAAATACATAGAAGAAGACCAGCAATCGGTTAAAAATTTTTTATTTTAATTTATCACTTGGTTGATGTACAGGTTAAATATATCCAATAGAGTTGCGAGATCCAAAAGTCCCTTGACAATTTCAATTATGTATTGTGTTTTATATACACACGTGAGAATGCACGAAAGTCAAGTCTGTGATTGTCAACCATCGGCGAATTTCCAAGCACATTGTAGTTGTTTATACTTATATCATACATACAGTAGAGCTGATTGTAAATTGAAAAAAAAAAAAAACCAAAGGAAAAAGTACACGATTATTGCAATGTCTATTGAAAAAAAATCGATCCGAGTGGATAAAGGATGGATGAATTTAAATATAATAGGTATACATATATAGACTGAGATGGAGGTGGAACTTCCGGCTCAACTCATCAGCACGCGTCACCCCGTATTACTTGTAACTATTCTTTCCGCTCGTTCTCGGCGCCCCATTGTGACTCCATCCCTTTTCCGTAAGCGATATAGTACCCCCCGTTGTCACTCTCCGCACTCCCTTTAAATGCGTTCCCCATTTTGTATCTTTCAAATTGTCAACTATTTCTTTTTTATGTTTTATTCCAGGTTTTTCTTCATTGCTACGATATGTTGCAGCAGATAACGCTACACGATATATAATATAGAAGAAAAGTGAGAGATGGCAATAAAAAAGGGAAGAGAGGTTTCAAACCCCCACACCCAACCCAGTTCCGGATTAAACTTTAATTGATTCAACTTCGTGGTCTGTAGTCGGTGGAGCGAGATCTGAAGAGAATGGAGGGTACTCATTCCTGCTTGTGATTCTTTGGATTGTGTATATATATACACATATAGAGGTTTGTGTGCGAGAGAGAAATGGTAAAATAGGGAGTTTAGGTAAAAGAGACGACGATGACAACGAAGTAGTTATATATATTGAAGGGCGATGGGGAGCGAAGGGGAAAAACCTGCCATATTCTCTTGCCTTCTTACCGCGACCTCCTGCCGCAAGATGCGCCTATTACTCCTTTCTGTACTTGGCCCCAAGTTTCTTCTTGAATAGAGAAGAATGAGTAGAAAAAAAGATAAATGAAATAAAGAAAGAGGAAAATATAAAAGCATCTGATGTAAAAAAAATTGAATTACCCCTCGAATTTAAGGATGTATACTATACTGTGATACTGTATATTTTTCTAGGACTGTTGAAAGCATCAGTCTACTTTATTTTTATCGTTATCTTCAAACATCAAATAACTCTAAATACTTTTCTTCTCCCTAATGCTATATATATATATATATATATATATATTGTTGAATGACGGCAACCAGTAGACAAAAGATCAGTTGATATTGTTCGAGTGAGAGTGTCCGCGGTAAACAGAAAAAAAAATTTCAACTATCGATTATTGATATATACTACAGGAGTTATATTTCACTAATAGTTGTATGAAATACGTATGATGAATAAGTGAATATGAAAATAGTAAAATTAATTGATAAAATTTTGCCTAAGATCGTTCACTTTTTACCGTCATGTATGTATGTTGTTCTGATGCCTGAGTTCTCGTAATAAACCTACTGTTGATATGGGTTAAAAATGTATAGCACACTGCCACCAACTTGCACAAGTTTGCACGAAAATGAGAAGACCGAGACGACAACATTTCCTGCTACATCATGCTACATAACATGATTGAATTTTGATAGCTAACAAGAAAATTATATTTGAGATTGGGTTCGTAATCGCATGTGGGAAAAGCTCTCAACCAAGCCACTCGAAAAATATAAAAAATGTATTTTGGTATTCTCTCATATTCCTATATGTACTTGTACGTACATGTTGAAAATACTGTAATTGAAAATATTACAAGTTGAAAATTTAACTGACATATTTGTTCATATTTTTTTTTTTTGGTTGAAAACATTTTACTCGAACGATTTTCATCGATAATAAATAGATGAGAAGAGAACGAGTGGTAGATAGCAAATACGCGGTGTGAATATGTCAAAGTCACTGTGCATTCGAAACAGAATTTTGCATATCCGTTGTAGCGGATTGATCGTCCTCCTCGCTCCTGATGTACGAGGATATGAACTCAAGACATCCAGAATATATTCGCAATACACGCGCAGACGATACACATATGTACACATCAGAGTATAAAATACAAAGTTAAAATTCCGAGTCACAATGGGGATTCACGATCATTTGGATTTCAAGTTTGGGAAAGAGGCATACACGCGAGGCTATAAAGCCACGCGACCGGAGACGCGCCCGGCAGGCGCGTCACCAAGTCGACAGACAAGTTTATAAGTTTGCATTCCCCTTCCTCATTTTGCTTGCTCGCTCGCTCGCTCTCCCTCACTTTCTCTCCCGCTCTCTCTTTATCTCCTTGCTTTTCGTTTCTCACTTTTTGTGTATATGGCTGATGCACATTACAAACTCTGTTTCTCTCGCAACATTGTACTCATAATATTGCTTGTTAATGTCCAATATCACCGTCAGGTTATTGTTCCTGTGTTACGATGTATATATATATAACGATACTATTCGTAAACTCTAACGCGCCGCTCTGTTGATTTGGCGCGCCGGGGTTGGCACGAGGTCACAGCCCATTAAGCTCACGGTGAACCACAATAAGGACGTGCCGCTCTACAACCGGACACAGACAACGGGTAACCGCTATTATGTGACCAATGAGCCATGGACCGCATTCGCCAAAAGAGATTTTCCGGCCACCGGATGTCCATTATATCGCTCTCTGCCACCTCTTTCATTATATCCTACTAAAGTATATATATATATATATACACATTGATCAGTATATACACTCATGATAAAATAATAATTTTTTCCTTCATTGTTATGCGAAAAAAAAACACTTTATTGAAATGTTCACCATCTAATGTCAACCGGTATTGTGTACATTTGTTTTTGATAGACATCATTGAAATGAGCGAATAATGAGATCACGAGGTGAATGTAAGGGGTCAACGAGCACCCTGTTTCTCTCGCGTGCGATACCAGTCTAAGATTGCATGTATATTACTTTTATTGCTTCATAGGGATTTGTATATATATGTTGTTGGACGAAAGCGAGAAATATATATATATATATATATATATATACATAGGTATATGTATATATGACGGAGAATGTATACTGTCACAGCCCCGCGGACTGTTGTCGCTATAATCTGTTTATAAAACAATTTGCGGGCCAAGTGATGCATGAGATACAATATATCTGCAAACAATGTTAGCATCGGGTCGATGAGAATTGCGAGGAGAACGAAAAACACAGCGCATGATTCACAAACGAAAAGAAGAGAGATAAAGAGAGTGGGCATGGCAGCATGGAGTCACAAAGTGAGTCGGTGATGTGTGGTAGCAATTGTACGTATATATGTATATATAATGGTGGTGGTGATACAGGAAAGAGAGTATATGTATATACACTCCGTTGCGTGATGGCTCGTTCACTGATTCATCATGATTCAATAAGGAAGCTTGTGAGGTCTCAGGGTTTTCGTATTTTGGCTTTATTGCTCATATTCTTTCATAATGTCCATTGATAATTTCAATATATATATACTATATATAGAGGCTATAAATGAAATTATTTCGTAAATCTTTCAATCATTTTTAGCTATATAAATTAGCAGTATCCAATTTCAGTGGAAAAATTTAATTTCTATTTTCTTTAATTAGACTGCAATGCGCTGCAGTAGATATGAATCTCACTTGTTTATTAGAATATGTTTTAATGACGACACACTTTTTTTTAATTGATTCTTGCCAAAATTTCATTGCCTACCACCCTCGTCACTCCCCCATCATCCTCACCATCCTCACAATACATACATGCTTTTTACGCTACAGTTATTTTATCATTATTTTTATAAATTGGATGGCAATTTAATTGCTCCGATTATTATTCCACTGGTAGATTTTATATAAAAATATTTTTTTTTAATATGCTAAAACTCACTTTATCGTCACGCTGCAAGCTATCTGCAATTGGTGCTTTTACTATTCTCATGTATTTTTTCTGTTTTATTTTCTTGACGAACTAATGTTTTGATATATATACAGCTGCAGACAAATACATTAACACATGTGAAAAAGCTTCATGAATCCCGGTAATTAACGTGTAGATTAATAGAAGAGCTGATTGAATTCTATTATATATACAATGAAGTATAATAGACAGATGAACATACACACAACCTCAACTTAATATTAATTGTTTCAAATTACTCTTCTGAACCAATTGTTTTTCTGCCAAAATGTCATTTTCAATGAATTACAGTATGAACTATAAGCAAAAAATATACGACATCAGGTAACTTTTAATATTTATTTTTATTTCATAAATGTATTTTTTGCAATGAACATTACTTGCTGAAAATATATTCCATTCTGTTTTTGGTATAACTCTAATAATAATAATAATAATAATAAAATAAAAATATTTAATCATTTGATCAATGAATTGATCCCTTGCATATCTTCTCGCACGCAATGCGCCACGCGTCGTATATATTCGCGGCAACACCGTTCGCGAAGCTAAGTAGGTTTTTATTAAAACGTCCAGAAGTTAGGGGACTATCGGTTGGCGGCGACGAGATCGCCTACGAGACTCGAAGAGTACACTCGATATACATATATACAGTGGCATGAGGGGAGATGAAAGCTCTCTCATTCTCACTCTCTCTCTCTCTTTCGCTTGTTGTCTCACTCATTGGTGTGCCAGCAATGTTGTCTAAAATGAGTAGCTCGTTGGCGTTCATATGGGGATGCAAAAGGTGCAGAAGACGAGGGATGACGATTGAGCGCTGCGACACGTGACTGCTCGTGGCGGTATGGGAGGGCGCCCGTAAAAAGAACGAGTTTATATCCTAACAAGAAAATATACGTTGAATCATCCGACGGATTGACGAACAATTGGCATAGCGAGACACATTATCGTTGGGTGCTGCAAGCAACCTC
>CAJUYH010002036.1:0-11009 GCA_910591685.1 Galerucella tenella | reverse complement strand
CCTCCAATACACCCATACTAGTATTATTATATACACAGTTATATGTATATACGCCTATTAGTATTAGTGAAAACAGGGTGAAAGATACGCACGCGCTGACTCGAGGGTGTGGGACAAGACTTGAACAATCGCTCCATGTAATTCGATTCGCTATCCAGAATTAAAGTTATGATTTTCTATATATTGTATACCAATAATAATATACGAACAGGTTTTACAGTATGTATGTATGTATGTTTGTATGTATCTATCTATGTATATATATATATATATATACAAATAAGGGCAAATACAACGAGAAAAAATTATATATGTATGTAGGCTATACATTGGCACGTGACAGAAGTGTCAGCGCCAATTATGACGGCCGATTTGCCAGGATCGCTCAGTCGAACGACTCAATTCAACCGTCTGACGAAAGAAAAAGATTGTCTGCATTGTTACATATACGATTTATTTTATCTTCCAGGCGCAACCAATTGAATATGATCCGCATACTTTATATCATATATCCATGCTGTCAATTTTATTTTTTGTCCAAGATACTATAAAAAAAATAGTGCAGTGATTAACTCAGGTGCCCGGTAGTTTTCATTACACTCGTTAATCAATTATGCAGTGCTAGTATTCATATAATTATGCAAATAATATTTAATTGCAATACTTTTCTTATTAAATTGGTTTTTTTCTATTTATAATTGATATATGTCAACATGCCTATAAAGGTTTATTCATGTTATTTTTCTATGGGAAATAAAGTAAAAACAGGAGATGATGGTTATTAAAATGTGGCAGCATTTTATTTGACGAAAAAGAACAAAAGTAAAAGACGGAAAAAAAAATGAGCGATCGACGGGTAACGAGGCGCGTGTCGACGGTTGGTGGTGGCGCGCGGACAATATTCACCCCGTCAGCACACACATGCACATACATACGCACATACACTGATGGCACCAACTAGATACAACTCCTAAACGGTTATATACTGTTTTTCCCTTCGCCTGGCACATTATTGTATACATATATATTATCCACATATAAACTCATTGATCGCTCTATACTCTCATCGTGCACAATTTGCATTTTGTAATGACCTGAATGTGGCCCGCCTGTGTGTTTCCCCCTATCTGACACGACCCCTATGCATTTTAGTGACAACATCGAGAGTGCGGAGTAAAAATACTCTTGACGCGTTGTACCAATCTATCTACATGAATCATATCTCCCTCTTTCATCTCATTATTCTCTCTTTTTCTTTCTCTTTTCAATTAGAAATTGACGACATAATTCAACTAAGCAATTGACATACTTTTCAAAATTCCAATATACGGGGTTTTTTTAATCTATCTTCATATATTATCGGTGTACATGTATTGACAGATTGACTTTGTGTTTTTGCAAAGGTGTGATGAAGGCAAGACACATGTAGACGACGAGCTGGTGACATAAATGTTCTTTGGAAAAATAAAAAATATACAGATACATTCAGATCAACTACACACGAGTGATTTCAATAATGGCGGCCAAATATATATATATATATATATAAAAGATGAAAAACGATCATATAACTGTGATGGTGTTACAATACATATAATACATATAATGGCCGCGTCGTGCACGAGAAATATGTCAATATAATTTGCCGTTGTTTTTTTTTTTCCTTTCTATAATATATTTCGGTTATTATTTACGTCAATATAAGAATAAAATAAAAATTGTTAACTGTATTTATTTGCACTCCAAACTATTTTGTTAAAACATATATACTGAAGCATTGATAGATGAAGATTGAAGAAGAAAAAAAGTGAAATGGAAAATATAGAGATAGATACAGGACGTTGCGGATAAAATGGAAGACATGCGGGTGAGGGCTTTTTCTTCAGGGAATCGTTCTACTTTGCATGCCTTTGCATTGGCCGCACAAAACAACCATGTTTTATCTCTGAATTTTACTTCCAACCCTCCTCTGCTCCGCTCGTCTCTGCTATCATGTTATATTCTTCTATATAGAATTGCAATATAGTATGTAGCATGGAAGCAAGTAAAAGTAGGAGAAACATGCAGAGAGAAACGATAATCCATTGGGCGGTCATAACGCAGAACGCGGCACTGTAAAGCTCACCAGACAAGAAATACAGTCACGACCAACCACCCATTTCTCTCCTTTCTCTATTCCTCTTATATACAATGCTTGCGGCGAACTTACCCCTTGGTTATATGCAAACCACCGTCATTCCCTCGGGCCGGTCATAAACTTACTGAATTATATTACGCAGTCTCCTATATATATATAAGTTTACTACAGGCCCACACACACTCATATATACACACTGTTGCTCTCTTCTTTTAGCTCGTGTGCCGGCTGTGCTTTTTTGCGCCACCATTCATTTTTCCATTATCCACATATATAACACCAAAATAAAACATTCGCCGTTTTGTTTTATTGTCCGCTCTCGGTTTTTGGTTTTCCACATGACTTGTCGAGAGAACAGGCGCAAGTTTATCAAGTATACAAGGAATTATATGTCGCCACCAGGCAACTCACGCTAATAGTACGAGGTAAACTCCATTATGTATGGATAATATTTCCTTTCTTCAATACGTAGAGAATATTTGTATGTATCATATGTATAGTTGACTTTTTCAATTGAGAAAAAAAAACAGACAGAAAAATATAGAGCATAGAAGAGGAGGGACGAGTATAACACGGTCGCCACGCATGTAAACCGGACTTTATTTGTTTCGATTTAGTTTTTTTTTTTTGTTTCTTTTCCTGTTCTCTATACGCATACCTCTATGTACATGGTATACCTGTATATCTTGCTTTTACCATCACACAATCACCAATATATATACTCTCGTTCAATCCCTATGAACGCTTGTATACGACATATACCCATCTCGCTATTTGTCGACCCGTACGAGCATGTACACAGCTTTATGTACCAGAAGTGATAGGTACATTTGTTCATTATTTCAGCTACCGAAATTTTTTTTTTTTATTATTGTTGCGAATGTTCGTTTTTTTTCCTGTTCGTGGACGACTTTTATTTACGAGCGGATAGTCCTGCCACAAATATGCGACGAGGCCGGGCACGTAACATTATACGTGCATAGGATAAATAGAGGGAGGGGTAAAGCGACAGACTTGATTCTATATGTTACTGTACCTTTCACGTACACATTATCATACGTGTATGGAAAAAAAACATTTATATAGATGTGTATATATATATATATATATATATTTAATTTTCAGAATCTTTATTTGATTGTTTTATGTGTGATATACGTGTCTATACGTTACGGGAAGAGTGATTTTGCGGTGTTTTTATATCCGCAATAATTCGTTACCGTATACATATGCGTGCGTGCGATATGTGTGTGTGTGTGAGTGTGGATAACACAGGAATTGGAAGTAACGATAATGAAGCAGTGCGACACAGGACAACTTTTAAATGGCACCGGGAGAGTATATATCACAGTGAGGCTTTTCCTCGTTGCATGAATGTGACATATATGTACATATCGTATACCCGTATTATACCATTGTGATCAGTGATTTATCATTTATTTCCCAGCCAATTGTTTCATTCCCAATGGGTTTTCGTGTGTCGCTAAAAAGTCACGATCGAATGAAAAAGGAGGGTGTATGTGTTACACGATTACTGTGAAAATTTAACCGCTCAACCAATATACCTATTGTT
Source organism: Galerucella tenella (assembly GCA_910591685.1). NCBI lineage: Eukaryota > Metazoa > Arthropoda > Insecta > Coleoptera > Chrysomelidae > Galerucella > Galerucella tenella. The sequence goes on along the minus strand of CAJUYH010002036.1, from coordinate 7,299 downwards.
CATATAAAATATCAACAGTACAAATGAATTTATTTTTAACGCTGTACAAATTTATAATGATATCTTTTATTTATGATTGCATTTAATATTGCGCGATATTATATTGTATGCGCGGATTTGGAATTTTTTACACATAGCCAGTAAATTATCGAGTACAGATATAGCTCTGAATACTCGTATGTTTTAAAAATAATCCGATATAGGGTAATTTGTATAAAAAAAAAAAAAAAAACCAACAATAAAAATGATGAAATTATTCGTTTTTGTTTCAACGATGATAGAATGTAAAATAGAAAATAAATGGTGGAAATAACTTGTGTCCCGCAGCGTGAGATTTACAGTTGATTTTTTCACAAAACACACAGCGAGATATATTACGTCACGTGATGGCACGTGTGTATATATATGGTGTGTACGTGTACATAGTCTTGGACATTAAATTCGTAAAGAAATTGTCGGAAGCGAACGAGAGTGTGTAAGAGGTGAAATATGTGAAGACAATGCAAAACATTTGTTTATAAGTTTAAATGTTACAGCAGGTTATAATTCAATGGATAAAAGACACAAATGTAAACATGTATGTGTTACAGAATACATGGAAGAAAACCTACGTTACTGATGGAAAACATTAAATGTCCTTTGTCCGACATATAAATCTACGCGCAAATCATACGACAAAACAAAAATATCTGAATAATTTTGCAACATGTGTGTATAACATATAGTAATGATATTAGTAACAGTACAGTAGTAATAGCGATTCATATAATAGTATGATCGGCATGTAATTAGACAAACGTGCGTGCACTGGTGAGACACGTGCGAACTATTCATCAAGTGCAAAATACATTATAACCTCTCTTTCCTTGTCAATATCGACTATTCTATCGCTACATACGCACACACACACACACACACAAACTCATATCCCATATATACATGTCCTATATGATAATATATATAAAAGAGAGATGTAAAATATATGAACGCGTGGAAGTTTATATATCTACGTGTTAGAACCGTTTTTCAAGTTGAATGCGTTACACGCATTAATCATGTCTATCATGATTTCTACACTTTTGCCAACAACCACCTTCCCCAATACCATGTACCCCTCTAAAAATATTATTACTCTTAAAATATTCGAGAATTTTTTTTTGTATATTTCTACATATTAAAAAGTAGATGTCACACATGAAATTATACATATTGTGGACTTTGACAATTAATAATTGATCCAAGTTCATAATGCTAATACAAAATTGTTGCTGAAAATTGAACACGTGTTTTTATTAACCAACTAACGTCTGTAATATCGGAAAATACATTTAACATTTATAAAAAGTTCACGGTCAATATTTTAGTTGTAAAAAAATCAAGTTTGAAATTGAAAATCACCCTCTATAACATGGTTAAATATAAGTTTTGAGCATCGCCATGCGCCTGGAAATTTCTTCCACCATCATTGTTGGGGAGGAAACATGTATTCTTACGACGCGCGAAAAACGATATCGAGATTGAAGGCGGGAAGTTCCACGGATTTGGGGAGAGATGGGAAAGAGAATGAGTGTGCGCTCCTTTGTGGGTCGCTATAGAAATGCTACCAAAATAAATTTATATGAACTGGTTGAATGCAAAAATATATAAAAATTGATAGACAGATATAATACTAATGATACTACAAACACATCACAAACTTATATTTTCATTTCATCATTATTTTGTTGATCTTACCAATTATAAGGTTGTATAATTATTTTTAGAACTCAGGTGTATGCAAACAAACAGAAAGGTTTTACATAAATGTGAAATAACCGCAACGAGTCCCATTCGTTTTGTGCAGACAGTCAACGCCCATACTCACTTGTGAAAGTTGGTTTAGGCTATATATGTATACATGTATATAAATACAGTCCCAGAGTGTGCCTAAGAAGATTTTGAGTCTGCCACGCTTCCCACAAGGATTTCCTTCAGACACCATTGCGACGCCCACGCACACAGGAACTACGTCCGAGGATTCACAAAAGTATATAGTCTATTCGTACATACAATATATACTCTCAATTATGGACGTAAGCGCGCCAAGTTACGACGTTGATACTCAAGAAAATATATATGTATATATGAAAAAGGTGAGAAAATGAAAATAACTTAATTAAAGAATTTCCATGAATTTCAACCATTGCAATACATATTTATGATTGAATCATATTATTAAAGTAGAAAATCAAAACACTCATCCGATATATATAATATATCTATACGCGATGGCGGGTTGGTATTATCATGTGATTCGATAATATACAAAGTTTTCAACTTTCTTCTGTTTCCATCTATTTTACTTACTTCGAAATGTTTAAATCTAATTTTGCATTGATAAATTAACAAACACAAAATTGGCAGGGGGGGGGGGGGGGGGATTCAATGAAATGAATATCATTAAAAAGTTATTTTCATTCCTCTTGGTCGATTTTACGAGACGTGTAAGTATATATACCATGTTTCCCCTATATATATATATATATATTTTAAAACCGTCAAGTCCCCCCCCCCCCCCCCAATAGGCATATAATACGGCCTGTTGTGTCATTGTCGACAATTTACGATATGAAATTCTCAGGCTATGGGCAAGAGGCAAAAAATGCAACACTCTGCGATTTGTAATTACGGAGATGCTGTACATTCAGAATATAGGGGAGGAAAGAGGAAGAATGAGAAAGAGTGAGTACAGGAGAAGAATGAGTGTACGGTTGCAGATCTCCGGGGCATCATACCTATGTGTATGAATATATATATATATATATATATATACACAGCTCTACAGCATTTTCATATTGCGCCAAGTGTTTTTTTAAATAAAAAAGTAAAAGGAGGTGCACCACACCCACAGTTGGAACGAAAAAGGAAACGAGGAAAAGCGCAGCCACTTGTATACAGTCTTTCGCTCTCTCACTCTCTTGCGAATATTTCTCGCATATATATGCATACACATATGTATTAATTAAAAAATGAAAATGAATGATGGCTGAGTGCGTATATACGTTAGGTCGCACATCCCTGTCGGCTTCCATGGAGACGTGAGCAAAGGGACTTGAAAAAAAAAAATAGCGCAGATACGGAAGGAGGAGGCGAAATAAAGGAGAAAAAAGAGCAAAGCAGTGTAGCTAAAGTGAGGGAGCAAGGTGAATAAAAAAAAATGAGAAAGAAAGAGATGTATGGTATAGAAGAAGAAGAAAGAGAAGAAGAAGAAGAAGAAGAAGCAGAAGAAGAGAGCAGTGGTTGGATTTCATTTCGTCTTGTCACTTTGATGTCTCTGATGCGTGCTGCTGTCCCGCTTCTGCCTTTTTAACAAACTCATCTCCTCTCACATGCCCTTAATCTCCGCCCTTCGACCTTATCCTCCAACACTACCACCACCACCTCCACCATCTATTACTCTACTTCTCTTTTCTACCGCCATTTTATTTCACTTCCGGAAGGGGGGTATACGCATATATATATATATATATATATACGAATAAACATCAAAAATGAAATTCCATTGCTTCCTTTTCATTTTTTTCTTTTATTCCACTCTGTCTCTCCCTTTCTCCCTCCTGACCATCAATTATGCGAAATATAAATCCACATTTATGTACATATGCATGTAACGAGGAAAGTGGACTTGACGTATGACCATCGCATAAAATCACCCCCTGTGCAAAAAAAAAGCAATAAAATAAAGTATAAAAAAATTATATAAAAAAATGCCTTTGAATCTAAATATGACGGAATTCGAATCGCCTGAAAGATTATGAGGGTCAAGTCCCTAAGTGACTCACTATCTTCTATACATACGTCTGAATGATGGAGAATGACCGACAGAAAAAAAAAAACAGAAAACCTTGATCGTTATAATAAATATACCTTTTTTTCCCTTCCGTACTGCAATTATGTTCACAACGATATACCATGGGTATACATAAGTCATATAGAGACAAGGTGTCATAAAGGGTGCAAAGGGCGCGCGCTTATAGTTACGTCCACATCAGATATTGAAAGGGTAACATTATATATATGTGGTGTGTGAAAGTGGCAGTGTGCAACTCTACTATTGCGCATGCTATTAGCATGAAGGCAAACGCTTTCGAGTACTATCGATACCCCCCCCCGCTGAATTATGACAAAAAGAAGGTGGTGCGGGCGCACAGGGTAAGATTGGGTGCTAACGGAAAAGGGGGTTTTCAACGCGGCTGGAGCGTGGCCGATGTCGCTACGGGGGTGCTTGTTAGTGTGCCCGCGCGTATACCACTATAGTATCATGCACCCTCTATACATATATATTCCTATAGATGATGTTATCCCTTTCTCTTCTACTCCGACACCGTGGCTGCACCAGCTCGCACTTACACTACTGGCCAAGTAATAAAAGTTGTGTTTTCGCCGTATTATTATTATTATTACAATTATTTATTATCATTTTTATCAGCAGCAGCAGCAGTAGTAGGAGTAGTAGTAGTGGTGATGGTGGTAGTAGTAGCATTGGTATTGTCGACCTTGTTCTTCACTGCATGTTGATAGTCCATTTGCATTTATCCTCGCTTTTAAGATGACAAAGGGGGAATGTTAACGACGATACACTTATCGGCACGATGTAGTTCTCATGTATAAATGATGGATAGATATATATATATATATATATATTCTAATTATCAATCAGAGAGAATCAAATAGATGAAAATAATAATATATAGTCAATATGGTAATTTATTTTTTTTTCTCAACTACATAGAATAGTCCTTATTTCTATGTATATATATACATTCATTTATTTTATTTCGCGATGAATCAACTGAATGATTTGTGCGGATGGTGGTAGCTATATAAGAAGGACATATTTAAAAAAATCGGCAATGGATAATATATTTCGCTACATATCCATAGTGAATTGAGGTGAATAACGAGTCGGTAGTTGATGCGCCGAGGAATGTTAAGCTCCTTGCTTCCGATGCTTCCTCTCACTTTTCGCCCATATATGTATATATATACGTGAGAGATAGGATGCAATGGTGGCTCTCGTATCGATCGTTTCTGCCCGATCATTCGTTATAACTGGCCCCATTCAAGTTGAGTTATATATATAGTATAGTATACATCATCAACGAATGCAATGCGAGGACGGAATCACCCGTGTGTACCCATACATGTCGTGTCGTTGACTGTTGTCATGATCGATGTCAATGTAAATCGGATGTATTATACATGTTGCATTGTTCATCGACTCCCACATTACATACATATAATGTAGTAATTTGTAGATGAAATAATGAGGAAATATTCAAGATATAATTATAACTTTTTATAATTCGTGTAATATTTATATGTCGGATATCGCAAACCGTCTCATCCATACGATACAAACTCCTATGGATCTATATATATATACATATATATATGTATGTATGTATGTATGTATGCATGTATATATCAATGTATATTACATTGTCTTTTCAATATTTCCCACGAGTACTCATGTACACGTTCCAGCAAAAAAGTTCAACAACGGTGATTGGGTGGTGAATATATGTATACATATACATGGCATAGACAAGAATATAGATAAATATACAATATATATATATATATATATATGTATGGACAAACCTAACAGTAGACGAATATCTCTGTCGGTCATTTTTCCGCAAAAGCACGTAGTTGCACGACGCGGCTGTTGTATTTTCAAATTAAAAAAATCCAATCTCTCGAATGCCAAAAAAGATGGAAATGAACGAGAGCGCGAGTATACCTGTAATATAGTTTGGTACAATGTATATATATTCTTGCCTGAAACTATATATATAAATATCGAATAGGACTGTATATATTCTGTGACGCATTCATCGCACTCTCTACATTGAATATCGTATATTTTGTGGCTGCATGATAGAATGATATCAATCCTCACGTCATGTATATATAATATCCGCGCGTATCCATACGAAAATCCCATAACCAGTGAAGATACATATTATATCGTACGCGAGCGTGTGGATGTTTTTCAGTGTGTATATACAAACTTACAAGGAACAAAAATTTATAGAAAAAAAAATGTCAATTCAACACTTCTTGATGTGTCATATGTACATATACATATTAATACTAAACCCATTTTAATGCACAAATATGTTATGCAAAATTCCGAATATTTTTTTCATTCGTTTTTTCTATTCAAAGCAGTTACTTATTCATTACTATTATCCGCGATAATTCGATAATATATCAGGCGAATGAAAGTGAAAACATACTGACGCAAATTAATTATTTCGTATATAATTTATAGTAAAACAGGGCAAGAGAAGAAAATAAAAATGAGAATGATCGAGAATTTCCATTCGTCTTCAGGATTGACCGTTACGCGATTGGATTGCCGTGTCCACTGAAGCATTGACGCGTGTAGAGACTCTGAAGCTGAGCTACTCGCCAGTAGGTATATTTGCAAGGTGAACGTGCATCATGGTACAAGCACACTAGTGAAACAACGATAGACAGCGCGAGGGAGAGTGAGGGGGAGGGTATGGGAGTGTGAAAGTATATGAGGGAGAGAAATAGAGAATGCGAGTGAAGCAGTGGTATAGCAGCGAAACGGCCTAACAGGCACAGCATACCGGCCTAGAGCGGCTCCGGTTGGCTGGCTATCGAGCGACGCCGATGCAATTCCAATTCCTGGCTGTCAGCGGCAGAACTGCGGGAGACGCGTCCATTCGTGATCAGCCTACCATGAAATCCTGTACCTCCCCAACTGGCCCCTGCTTTTCCCATCCCCGAAACGTCGCCCGCGCAATTCCTCCCTATTGCATCCTCCTCTCTCTATACTCTTTGTATCACCCTATGACTTCTCCATGGCACCTCGTACTATATCTATATCAGTATTGCTCTCTCAATGGAATCCAACGTATTACGTATTCAAAAAAATTATAATATCACAAATTAAATAAATAATGAGTAAAGGTAATAAATTCTCGCCCATATCTCGTAATTGTTATTATGCATGAACAATTTGCGTATATGTTTTTGTTTATATACCTACTGTTATCGAGAAGAAAAGACGTGATGAAATTCCTTGGGATATTTGCGATTTAAACCAAGAGACGAAGTGCGTGTGCGTATATGTACAAGACGAGTTAAAAATCGGAAGCGGATAACAGAGCAAGAATCGAGCGAAAAAGACAGATAGAAAGAAATAAGAATGTATAAAGGGAGGAGACAAGAGGACTATAAGATGAAAAGCGAGAAAGAAGAGTGTATATATATATATATATA
>CAJUYH010002035.1:0-43188 GCA_910591685.1 Galerucella tenella | reverse complement strand
TGTGTGTGTGTGTGTGTGTGTGTGTGTGTGTGTGTGTCGACGAAGAAAAGGACATATATAGGGATATGGGGTGGGTGCGAGGGAGAACGGTTGACACTGCAGTGATGTAAAATATGCCGTAATGTCACGGTATTTTTGATTCTCCATTGCTAATTCTTGTGCAAAATGACCGTCACTTCTGCAATTGGTCAAGCGGTGTGCGATATAACCGACTGTTTGGATGGGCAGTGGTACGTATTTTTTTGTCGTTAGTGTTATATTTATAGAAAGATTATGTTTTGATAGTAAAGTTGATGTATACTGAATTATTTTTTCTTGAAATTGAGGTAAATAATTATCGTTTTTGTTTATTCTACATTTTGGATTGTAGATGAGAATGGCGCCTTTTTGGTTGCGCGCGACATTCAATAGACAGATATATTTATTTGTGGATATAAATTTTATTTCACATGGTGTATCACAATTATTTATCGTTCGTCACAATATTTAATACGTAATATTTTATATTTCAGGATAATTAAATCTTCTATCAATTTCAAACCTTAAATAATAGGGCAGGCAATGAAACGCATTTTGGAGGTTATGATATCTCCCCTATATATAAATACCACAGCAAGAAAATATGAATATCTATATTTAAATAATATATTCAAATTATAAATCAACTAATGGTTCTATATACCAAGTTACATTTCATAATTGAATAATCATAAAAAAATTATTGCTTAAACAATGCATTTTCAAATACAACAATGGAAATAATAAAATTTCGCGCCACAAAGGAAATCATGAAAACGCACTTCCGTCCCGCTACTCAATCGCGTATTGTAAATAGAATTGAATTGTGACATTGGTCATATCGTTATATGCGAACGTGACGAAGATTCATTTTATCGTCCATGGGACGTGCTGGTACGACTTGAAACCGCGAAAAAAAAAATATTAAAAGTCCACCAAACAAAACAAAAAGCAAGCAAGAAAAAAAAAACAAACAATAAGTGGGTGCCCGAAAAATCTCGGATAAATTGAAACGGTAAAATTCATCATCATAGATATATCAAATAAAAATGCGCACGTTCAAATTGTGCTGAATGATTAAAACAAAAAAAAAAAAACCGGATTCTGCTGGAAATACATCATCACTGTATGAATGTGAGTGTGAGTGAGTGAGAAAGAAATTATTAGTTGGCGTACTTTATATGTGCTCATATGAGAGAGGGGAAATTACTGGAATTTGACTAAGAGAGAAAGAGAGAGAGAGAGGAAGAAGAAGACGAATGAACAGGGAATTGTACATTGTGCTGTCGGCCATGTTAGCAAGGATGATAGGAAGACAGTCACCAGCAGCAGCAGCAGCAGTATGAAGGGTGGTGTAAACTGATTGATATATATATATATATATATCCACAACTAGGAATTTTGTATATATAATACATCAGTGTTATATACAGTAGTGCTAAACAGTGCTGACACAGGACAGTGGAACACAAAAATCGTGTGCGTGGCTGTTTTGCTGATAGAAAACCTCCTTTACCGCGCGAGTATCATCACCCTCGCAAAAATCATTTCATCGTATCCTTGGTCGAAGTTTCTCGGGTAAATTTACTACTACTGCATTGGAAAAAGGAGGTGGTGATGATGGTGGTAGTAGTGGAGGTGAAGGAGTAGGAGTTTGAATCGTGTGTCGTACAACAATAACTGCGTTTGTACTGCAGGAACAGCCGAGTGGCGATTGAGAGGGAGAAAATAAGAGAAACAAGAGGTGTATTTGTTTTTTTTTTTTCCTATTTGGCTCCATCTTCTCACCCTCTCTCTCTCTCTCTCTCTCTCTCTCGTGTGCTACAATAAATAATTTCTCTATTATTTTTTTTAGTGTTTGCAATTGTGAGTGCAAGGGATAAATAAATGAAGAGCAAATGAAAGAATGTGATGAAAAAAAAAAAAAGAAACCAGTGTCGTTCATTGCAAATACATGAAGGAGAAGAGGGGTACACTAAATACATATACTCAATACATTGACAATGCACACAAGTGTCAGTCACGCTACTCGTGAGTCACACACAACAGAGTCGATTTTTTTCTCCATATTTCTGTTGTCCACTCTGTCATATTCTCCATCTCTCTCATTTTATTTTTCTCTCAGTCATTCACATTTTATTTGTATTAATTGTTAATGACTTGTGATGACGAGCGCGCGATGATTGTTGTGACTCAAAACTTTTGAGTTACAATCATGATATATCAATTATAATAATTACAAGAGATTTCACGGCCTTGCTATAATTTCATATATATATATATATATATATATACAGCATTTGGGGGAAAAAAAAAAAAGGAAATCATTGATATAAACTCGTCTGGAGTTTGAAGGCTGTTGCCACAGTGACAAATATTTTTTTGTATTAAATATAGAAAATATATTGTACCATCTGCCATGTCTTGATCGCGCTATTCATCAATGATAAGACAACGACAGTGATTTTTTTTAGTCTTTATCATATTTATAATAATAATAATAATAATAACAATTATTATTATTATAAATTTTTTATTCGCTGTGTAGTTGGGTAGAGCGGTACATGAATGTGTGTAAATTTGTTGCCTGGATAGATTGCGCCGTCGCCACCGTCACCGTCACCGCTTACACTTGCAGATAATTTATATATATGTATGTGTAGTTGTGTATGATGCGTTATAATGTCAGGTCATTGGTGTGAGTGAGACAACGTTATATACTGGCGTTTCGCAGGACGCCCTGAAGAAGGGGCGGCGGCGCGACGATCGGATAGTGACGGCGATGTCGGCGTCGTCGACGGGGTTGCCGATAGAAATACAGAAATCCGAGTGAGAGAGAGAGAGAGAGAGAGAAAAAGTGAAGGAGGTGGAAAAAGAGGAGGAGATGAGGGCCAGGCAGTACAGGAGGGGAAATGGCTCAGTAGATGAAATGTCATAAAACGTATATACATACAAGCACACCTTCCCTTGCTCGCTCATTGTCACTAAACAGTGTAAATTACTTGATGATATTTTCTCTCAATAATATTTCTTTTTATTGCTATAACGCAAATAACGTGGAAAATTTTTTTTTTGTCGTTTTGGTTTGTTTTTTTTTTTTTTACACATCAACATTATTGAAGTAAGTCTTTTAAATATCCCGTTATTTCGTGGGAGAACGGACGTAATTTTTGTCCAAGCCGTGGGTCCTTTCTCACCCATGTGTATGAGTGTGTATGTGTGGGCTTTGTTGTTACGATTCTCGTGGCCTCTCTCGTTGGAGGTCTTGTAACGATCGTGTGTGTGTGTACATATTGTGTGAGTGTGTAATATATACACTCTATTCATGATATGTATTAAAATGAGACGTGAGAGAGTGATAACATAAAATACAGGGAATATAATCAAGTGTGCTACCAAACAGTGGAATTAGGTGTGTGTGTGAGTGTGTGTGAGTGTGTTTATTGGATGAGTTTTGAAATGCGAGATAGGAAATGTGTGTTGGTGAAGTTATTCAAATAATAGATTGGAGCACTGGGTAGTAAATAAATTTTTTTTCGTTTTGTCGTATGATTCAATCATATGATTGTGTTTAAAGAGGAAAAAAAATAAAATTGTTCATATATAAATTCTCTTGCTCGATAAGTCAATTGATGTTGTTTCAATATTGTTATTATTATTATTTCTTTTTTTATTATTGTATTGACATTTTATTTGTAGATTATGATGGCTAATCGTGGAACGGCGGCTCAAAGGCCGAATGGAACCCAAGGTAAAATATGTCAATTCAAATTGGTACTTCTTGGCGAGTCGGCGGTTGGAAAATCGAGTTTGGTATTGAGGTTTGTAAAGGGACAATTTCATGAATATCAAGAAAGTACGATAGGAGGTAAGTTGAGTTTACGCAACTTGATACTTTCACCAAGGTTTTATATATGTATTTGCCATTTGTCGATCCATTATAATTGACTTGTATCACTCTTCTTCTTTTTTTTTTCCTTGTATTGCAGCTGCATTTCTCACACAAACAGTATGTTTGGATGATACGACTGTTAAATTTGAAATTTGGGACACAGCGGGACAAGAACGCTATCACAGTCTTGCACCAATGTATTATCGTGGTGCTCAGGCTGCTATTGTTGTATATGACATACAGAATCAAGTGGGTATTGAATGTAAAAAAAAAAAAGAAGAACGGAGGAAATAACAGAATATTTTAAAAATGAAAATTAAATAATTAAATCACATTTGAAGGACACATTTGTGCGGGCCACAACTTGGGTGAAAGAATTACAACGACAGGCAAGTCCAAGCATAGTGATAGCTCTAGCAGGTAACAAAGCTGATTTGATAAACAAACGAATGGTAGATTCAGAGGAAGCTCAAGCTTATGCGGATGAAAATGGTCTACTGTTTATGGAAACGTCCGCAAAAACAGCGATGAATGTTAACGACATATTTTTAGCTATTGGTAAGTTTAATTTTTTGTATAGTATTATGACAATATCATTGTAAATTTATTGTAAAAAAAAAACATCTGGTATTGAAATATTGTCCAGTGTATTATTACATATTTGATAGAAGCAGATATAAACAACGTGAGTGCAAGTTGTACGCGCGTGTCATTAAATCCGCGTTTCGTAACGCTCACAAATGAAGTTCTATGAATTCACAATGTTTTTCATCACTCGCCACTTAAATAGAAACATGCAAATACCCTTATATATATATATAATATTGTGAATGATGATCCCTTCGTATTTTAATTATATTTTATTTAGCTAAAAAACTCCCAAAGAATGAGCAAACGGGAAATGCAAGTACGAGTGGGCAAGGACGTCGATTAGTTGAATCTGAAGGGCAGAAGGCTGCAACGAGCAACTGCTGCAAGTGATTGGCCAAATTCGTAGGTGTCGCGCGTCTTCATATCGGTAAAACTTCCACACATTTCATCTCAACAAAATCAAAAAGAAAAAAAAAAGATACTTTACAATAGTTTCTAACGACGCATGTTCAATTTAAATTCAATCATTATATATCATCATGCGATATTATCTACATAATTATACAATTATTTATTATTATATTGCAGATATATGTGTACTGTGTATTTGTCAATGTGATAAATACTCTGTGTCAATGACTCCCCGTTGAATTTTGTATGAGATAATGAGAATAAGAGATCAACCGAATTGAATCATATTGAAAGCAAATGCGGGGTGAAAGGAAATGGGATGAAGCGATTGTGTGTTGGTGAAACAGGATATAAAAAAAAAACAAATTGGGCAATGGTGGCAAACATAAAGAGGAAAATGGAAAAAAAAAAAAGTTTATAATTAATGGCTGCTGCGAATTATTGTTCATCGTAATCAAGAGAAATAAATGGAATAAACAAAAAATGACAAAAGAAAATAACCAAACATATGAGCAGGACGACGCCGACAGTTACCGTGACAGTTTTTATGACCGATCCATTAAATTGAGACTTTTTTCAGAGTGCAAAACAGAAGTAAATAGATTTAAAATAAATGGAAAAAAAAAATGAAAAAATGAAAAAAAAAATTAATAAATAAATAATACGAGTGTGGTGAGTACGCGGCAAAACGATAATTGTGAGGTATTTGTGAGACGCTATTTCGAAGAGCATTATTTCATACAATGCAACTGACGATATATCACATATTTTGAATATCGGCTCTGTTGGAAGAGAAAGAATGGAAAAAGAAAATAGAAGGCGATGAGTCCCGTTTGTTATTTTAGTAGTAATGGGCGGTGTTCGTTATAAATATATAAATATATATATAAATACATTATATATTGTAAATCATATATCCGATATGATTTATTTAAGGATTAATAATTGATGATAATTGATGATGTATGTGGTGGAATAACAGCTACAATTTTATTGTGTACGGTATGAAGAGTTGCGAATTCGAGAGAACAAACTGAACTTTTTTTTGGCACGCAAGATAAAATAATGAAAACAAAAAAAAAACAAAAATATAAATAATGTAAGATAGTAGAGGGAAGTCATTCCTGCTGCTATAAGTATCATATATATATTTTCTTCGTCAGATTGTATCGTGTAACAACAATTATAACTTTAAAGGATATTGTATATTAATTTTATTGGTAAATCATGATAAATTATAAATAATTATACAAGGAAAAAACGGAAGAATCCAGCCCGAAGTTTGCTCTATTTCATTATTTTTATCATTTATTTCTTTTATTTTCATTTTCATATACAATTTGATACATATATATATATATATATATATGTATATATAAATAGTATATTTAGTTGACGTTGAGGAAAAAAGAAGAAAGAATAACGAAATATGAGTTGGATGCAGACGAAGAAGAATTGTATGCAAAATATTAAACATAAATTTCAATCAAAGACGCAACTGTTAATTACAAATCGTTTGAAATTGTGGGAAAAGTCACTTTGTTGTTAGAATAATTGTGGACTTGTGTAGCACTGAATACTTTCGAAATAACCCGATGATAAATTCAAAAACAGGAAGAGAACAATAAGTATTCATTGTCGCTCAGTCATGAATTGTTCACTCATCAAAATACGATATATATTAAGAATTCATTAGACGATAATGGTGCAATGGAGCATCAGTTTAATAATCAATTCTTCGATTAAATTGACACAGAAAAAAATAATGGGTAAATTAATAGTATAGAACTTTGATAAACTTTTGTCGGGTAAATAAAATTCTGGCAGACGCTGAGCTCCAGACTATTTCAATTTTACAGCCTCGCTAATTATAAATTATTAATGGCATCAGCTTTAAAGACAATGCGATTTTCACGATACACAATATGCATTTTAAAATCCGTATTTATAATTGCAAGATGAATTCCACGAATTTAATATTTTAAATTGGAAAATATAACAGAAGTAATTCCTTTTTTTTTCCCCATTGTTGAAGCTTTTATACGATATTCAGTGTTAATTTCAATTCAATTCATTATGAACAACCGCAAAGACTTATAATTTCTTCAATGAATCTTTATTATAACGCGCTTATCACGTAAGTTAAACCTGTTAAACGTGCTAATATTTAATATATATTTTTGTTTGATATCTATTTATATCAATTTATTGCTTTAGAATCCACCGAAAAGTACAGAAATATTTTTAAACTGTTGAAGTGAACTCTTCAAAAGATGTCTGTTGTCCAGTCATGTGACCTAAAACATTTTCCACATTATATGTTTTGTCGATTATCCACATTACTTTTTTGTTTTTAAATCTCTAGTGAAACGACTTTGCTGGATGATCCGGAGAATATCGCAAGGAATTATCACTCATTGAATTACGTGTTGTCGTCATAAAAGTTCTTATTGAACAGCACTAATAGCAATAATCACATAGTTACACAATAAAAAAAATAGCAATGGCTCCAATAATTTAATGTAATGAAAAAGTTTAGAGACCGTTGATAAAGTGATGCTTGAAGCAAACGGGCGAGAACGCTGATGGGAATGTTTTTTACATCGTTCATTAATTATCCTCCAGGGTCTTAACTGCAAACTATCACCGTGCATTTTTTTTCTAGAGACCATCGCAATTCTAAAAACAATATGAGGAAATGAAGAATATAAATTTCTCGGCCATTTCTAACGATACAATAAATAAACATACTGTGACGATGATTTTTTAAATTTCATTGTATCCTTTTCAACATTGTTTGATAGATGATGATACATTCGCTGAAAGTCTTGCAGTTGTTGCATTAAATATTTATTCACGTCTGACAATTTAGTATTTCTCTCCTCCAGTAATTTTATCTAATAATGATAAAGTTCTTTGATTATTTGGTACAGCCAACAAGTGATATATAAAGACTACTAATTACTCACTTGCTGTGTGAGGAATTTAATCTGATCCGAATGATAATTAGTCTCTTTTTCCATCGGATTCTCCAGCTATATTACGTGAAATAATATTAAAATATTTATAGAACAATATAATAATATATATTAGAATACAAGAAATTGAATTTTATACAGCTTCATTCAGTGAATGTTGCAATTCAATTTCACGTGTTGCAACCTCCATCAAATGCTTTTGACTCTTTCTATAATCTAAACACACTCTGTGATAATTATCCGAAATTATACATAATTCTCTTATCTACAAAAGGAATAATATTCTGTTTCAACTATTTCTTTTAGGTTTATAAACGTACTTTATACTTCAACGCAGATGAATTATTTTTTAGTTGCATTTTATAGGATTTATTCTCGTCTTTGAGGATCGTACACTCATTCTGAAATGCATATTGATGATATTTCATATAAATTATATTTATAATAAGGAAATAGTAGTAGAAAATTGAATTTGGTACATTGATCATTTGAAAATCAGCTTCCAATACTGCCAATTCATCACATTTTTCTTTCAACAATATTTGGTTAATACACAATCGTGTTTCACATTCGTTCAATTTATTTTTCAATTCATTTATCGCTTGTAAACATGTATACACTTTGCAATTGTCATGTCCTTGAATTTGTGCTCGTCTCTTCTCAACTTTCATCATTGTAAATAGATCATCTCTATATGCAATTAATTGCAACTCCAATTCATTATTTTTCCGCAAAATATATTTCATTGTATTCTGTATGTTGCTCTCCTGTGCATTGACAAATTCCTGCAGTCCAAAATAATACAATTAAAATTAAATAATGATTAACATCATGAATAAATATATAAATAATAAACACAAAATATGGTTGACATTGATTTATTTTACACATGATTGATAGTTACAATGAATATTGTGAAAGTCAAGTGGCGCTTAATAATAAAACAGGTATCGAATTATTGTACTCTATGGAAGGTTTTAGCTTATTATATATATATATATATATATATCTTTACTCGATTAAATATATGTTTATAATCATATTAACTCTATACGTCATGCACATGTCCGTTATTGAACACAGACGGTGTAGTCGCATTCCAGCCATCAACAACAGCCGAATCCACTGTTAATTTTTGCGGCAATTGGCGATTTAAATTTTTCTTAGCCTCCACAACTGCATCTTGTAAATGTTTAATCGTTTGATTTTGTAAACGATTCTATAACGATATAAATTAATATAATTTATTTGATATTCACAAATTTTCGCTTACAAGATACATAATTAATTCAATAATAACAAAAGAAAAATATATAAACAATCACCTGCTCGATTAATTTCACTTTTTCCTCCACATATTGATTAATAGCAGCATCTTGCGCTTCAATCTGAAAATATTATTCGAATATAATTACAAAAAATCTTGCACCTACCTTATACAAAAATTGTTCGGTCAATCGAAATTATTATAGAGAAAAAAAAATAATAAATAGAACAAGAAACTCATCACTCAAATTGCACGAGACACAGTTGTGTCAATGCCATTGCATTATTTTACAATTGAAACAAATGTAAATGATGGTGAAAATTAATAGGACATGTAAATAAATGCACAACTCACACACAGTCACGAATAAAAAAACTCACACGCACCTTTGATTGTAGTCTTTGACGTAAATTCTTATATTCTCCCTGTGTCATCTCCATAGAATCCTTTTGAATGCGAATTATTTCGTCTTTGTGTTCAATCTGTACACAAAATACCAACAGTATAATAATTAGCAGTTCAACACAATACTCTAGATGATTTATATAAAAATTAAATGTAAAAACAATAATTACAAGTTTATCCTTTGAGATTAATGACTTTTTCAGTTTATTTACTTCAACCACAGACTGCTGTGAATTCTCATCACTTTTATCGACTAACAATGTGTCATCTGTACTACTTGAGTGGCCATTCGACTCATTTTGGTCATTAATAAATACTATATTCTCTAATTGATCTTGCATTTTTGTATGAGCATAATCTAGCTCTTGTTTCAATTTATCCAATCTCACTGTTTTGTCATCAACATCATCTTGCGCTATTTTATTCTCCTGTAACTGAAATGGCATTAAATAAAATTGAATTAATAACGCGAAAGAAATAGATATGAAAATATTTCATAGTTAATAAAAAATCTACCACGCGATCAGCGACTCGCTGTATTTCTTCCAAACTCTCCTCGATATCCTTTACATCTTCCGACAATTCTTTCAATAGTTCAAGCCCATAAACATCTTCAATTAAAAATACTTGTAGATTGCACACAACCGATTCAACAACATCAACAATTTGATCTAATAGTCTGTTGTAAATATTCGATTCATCTTTTGTATAATCCACTGACGAACTAAATTTCAATCGTGCTTCATTAATTTCATTTTTAATATCCTTCAATTCTTCATGTTTCAATTTAATTGTTGCCTTGGCTGTCAATTCTCTTTTAACATGTTCGTCTACTTTCTCTATCACAGTCCACATATGTTGTTTAGGTTTGTAAATAGCATTTTGCATTTTTTGAATTGATTTAAATAGATCAATGAAATAACGATGGCGGCAATTTAAATTACACATCAATGTATCTATTTCTTCTCTTAAATCCTCAGTAGCTGCCTGTGCCTCAACTGTGCACATTCTAAATTCCTCCATTGCACTAAATTGATGTCGAGTTATATCAGAATCCTGTCGAGTTCTCATTTCATTCGCTGATGAATCACAAATTCGACCATTTCTCTCACAAATATCCTAAAAACAATATGAATAAATAATTATAATCACTAACAATTGATAAATATTCTTGACTTATCATTCACAAACCTGTAAGAGAAATTCAATATCGAGTAATCTTTTGCGTTTGTCTTCACATAAATGGGCTAATGCGTCAATCACTGCCATCAGTTTGTCAGTGCAATGAAATGATTCACTAGACGTTGATTTTTCGTCATCGCTCTGCAATTAAAACGATAATAATCACAATATTAATAATATAATAAAAAATACGATGAATATTAATATATATATATATTGCGTGATTATGTTTGCTCATAGGCGTGACGCTATGATACTGAAATTATTTTCACATGAATTGCAAATGAGAGTGAAAGTTTATTTATATATGTAAAATATATATAATTATGACACGCACGGGTTTTTCAAACTTACATTTTCATAATTTCGACTCGTCTTTTTTTCCAGTATTGCCAAAATATCATTTGGTTTTGATTCACCAGCCGTCAGATATTTCTCATAAATCTAAAATGAATGTCACAATTCAATTCAAAAGATTTCTGTTCGTTGTTATTCTTAAAAAAAAAAAAAAACAACAAGTCCTCACTGCTTTCTCCATCAGAGTTGTGCGATACCAAATTTGATGCAATTCGTCAATTTTTTCTTTCAAAATGCGAAGATCATCAATAAACACTGCCTTCAGCTCCGGTAAAGTTGACAGGAGAACATCGTTATGTGTCTAAAATAATTGAGAGCAAAAGAAAAAAAAAAAGAAATGATAGAAATCAGTAAATAAATAATTGGATTTTTATCGTATAATTTTCACCTTAATTTGTTCTCGTGTTTCGTTTAAAGCAGTATCGCCCCATGTAACTTTCTGCGAATAATTTTCAACAAATAAATTTTATGATGACTACATTGATATTATTATAATATTGTCATGTACCTGTGACGTAGGAGTAGCATTAACGTGGTCAATTTTCGGTGATTTTGATGAGACAAATCCAGCCTGAAAAATACCAAACGGATAATCAAGAATAAATATTTATTTAACCAATTTCTTCTTTTTTTTTTTTTTAACACCACCATCACATTAATATTTACATAAATATATATTTAAACTATTCGATGCAAATAAATGAAACATTTTGAGAGGATCATATATATATATATATATATATTATTTATTGTAGCAATGGCAAATGTTCGGTAATAGTAAAGTTTTTGGATCGTTGGTGTTTCTGTTCTTGTTTGGTTGATTTGTGCAATTTTTTCACCATTTCACATATTTCATTATCAATAGCACGTTTGAATTTACGCTGTTTATTTTTAATATTCTTTTCAATATCCCGGATTTCTCGTGCTTGTATATTTTCTGTTATTGCGCATTGTGATGGAGAAGATTTCCAATAATAATTGTCGGGCTGATCATCGTACGATAAATGACAAGACAATTTGTTATCTAATTTATTAGGACGAGGACGACGATGTGAACCCGACTAAAAATAAATAACATCGATGTAATTTTCGAGGAATTCAATTGAATAAATCCTACCTTTGTTTCAAGTAGCTGCCTCTCCTTTCGCATTTCCCTAATAATTTCCTCTTTAAAATGCAATTGCTTCGTTAATTGCCAACCGACATTCTCTAATATAATCATTCGACGTTTAAAATTCATTGCTATATCATGCTTTTCTGCAACTTCTAGCGCTAATGCCTCTCTAGATTCCAACGATTCCTGTGATGCAATTAAAAATCAAATAATAATAGAAATAAAAAAAAAATAAAAATTATAACAATTGCAAAAATTTACTATTCTTACTTTGTCAATTGTATTAAAAACGCAAATTTTATTCTATCTAATTAAACTATTACTAACTTTCTCTAATTGATTAAATTGTTGGGTCAATCGTGCAATCTCTTGTATTTTTTCATCAAGTTCATTTTGCAATTGGCAAACTTTGTCATTATCCACATTCACAGATTCTTCTTGATTATCCTCATCACTATTTTCTATTGCTATTAAATCACTTCTCTCCATATCCAACAACCGAATAATCTGCGTGGTCTTCATCATTTTTATATCCGCCAATGTGTTAATACGTAAAAGCGTATCGACAACAAATAAAAGACAAAAAAAAATGGAGTAGTTATAACATTGTAATATATACTCACATCATCTTTAATATCTGCATTTGCTTCTGTTCTTCGATTAAAACTGTCTTTGAGATCCTCGAATTTACACATCAATTTTTCTATTTTCTCTTCCCTATTCTGCAATTTCTCACTGAGATATGTCACTTTCTGCTGCAATTCATGCTGATATCTGAAGAATTATAGAAAAAATAATCCATGTATACATATATATTTATTCAATTCACACAACAACTTTCATAAGAATATAAAAAAATAAATAAATAAATAAAAACAAAAAGAAGAAGACATACTCTATCGATTTTTTTTCATTTTCGCTGAGCAATTGCAACTGTTTCGTCAAATTGTCGTTGTTCTTATTGTCTCCAGTTGCCTATATTATTATTAAAAATTAATGGCATTACACTTTTAATAGTATTTTTCTGTATATGTATATATATATATATATATATATAATACATATATATATATATATATATATATATATATATATATATATATATATGTATAAATAAATATTTAAAACAATTGTTAATGTTTGTCTAAAATTGCGGGACTATTGTGATAAGGATAACTTGTGAAATTTGAATCGCTTGGACAGTCGCACAAAGCAATTGATGATGGACACATGTTGGCAAGTGAACCACCTAATTCTAAAATAACCCGTAATTTCTTGTCACTATTTGGAGATCCATTTACCTGTCCATAGATGGATCTGTAAAAAGAATAAAAAATAAATAAAACAAAAACAAAAGAACGGGAAAAAATAAAATTAATAAATAATATTCATGGCGATATTGATTTCTAACCAAACAAATATCATGAACTTACTCATCTGGAATTGGAATATCACTTGGATCTATTTCATAGAATTTTATTCCATCAAGTCTCCAACGATTTTCATGTCCTACTCTACGAATTAACTCCATCAGTCCTCTTATATCACTGTGAAGGTTCCTAATTTTGCCTTTCAAATTTTCTTCATTTATTTCCAAATTGGTAATACGATTGTGGAGATCACCAATTACCTATAATTAATTATTATTCTATAAGTATGTAAACGTAAATATATCAAATTAAATATATATTTATTCAATAATTATTTACTGTCTCTGATGGATTTGCGTATTGTGATATATTATTGGTTAAGGCAGTAGACGTGTGTTTCAATTTCTCTTCAAGAATTTTAACTCGACAACAAGCAACCTCTTCCAATTCCTCAACAGTAGAAACAAGCATTGTATTTTGTGCATCAAGATCTTTAATCCATTCCATCATTATATCAATTTTCTCTTGTGCTCCAGTATTGGAATTGGGATCAATACTTCGAATTCTCTGCTTGTATAATTCACGAAATTCGTGTAATATTTGTAAACCAGTTTTTTCACCGCAAACATCGCCGGTATTGGAATCAACAACTGGACAAATTGATTGTATATTAATTTGCATTGCAATATTGTCATTTGCACTCTCAGGACGATCGTTATTTATTGCTTGCATTGTGATTGATAATAGAGCAATATTCCAAATGTAGATGATTATAATTTTGGGATAATATGATTGCACTCAATGAATAACTGTTGACAAATTTGTTTTACAGATTGTTAACATGCACAATATCTCAATTTTCCATTCACTGTACATGCTTTTTTTTTTTGCAATTAATTAAATGTTTGCCATGAATGTTTTGATGGACGGTTGAATGAAATTTATAATTTGTAATGAGAATCACGGTGTGTATTGGAAAGTTATATTGATGGACGGATGGAGAAATGGTTTGTGTAGTGTATATATATATATTTATAAACTTATTGGACAATATAAAAAAAAAATGTACACATATGCACATAATAAACTAGAGATGTTTGTAATAAAATCCGTGCGATGGCGTTTAACCTCTCGGCTACTGCTGCGCATGCGAAACGGCAAAATTCAATTAATTCACTCGATATTCTATTGCATTTTTATTGTATTGAATGAAATTAATTTATCATCATATTGCACATTTATTTTCACTGATCATTGGCATACAGCATAATGAAAAAAAAAAAAAATGACTTTCATTCATTTGGTTAACAAGATAACCTATAAATTATTATGACGTAAAACGTTATCAAGCTATCACAATGAAATAACATTTTTTCATATATAATTATAATTTTTACTAACTATATGGACTAAATACAACAAAAATGGTAATGTAATTATTAATAATAATACAATACTGGATGGCGCTGAGGTTAGCACGCGTAAACGGTGAAAATTAAATAAATATCCTGAAGATTTTTATATTAAAAAAAGCCACCGTTTCGCTGTATAACTTATAAATTAATTCATATGCAGATAAAAATAGTAAAATCACATTTTTTTTCACTATTTTCCATTTGCTGAGACCACAATAACAATAACAAACATAATATATCTTCACGCAAAATAACAGATAATGCATAAAAAAAAATTATGATTAAAACAATATTATATCAACAAAACATTATTTTTGTACGAAATTAATGATAATTATGTATAAAAATCTTTTCATTCAATTATTGGAGTAAATTCAGCCACTATCAGACATCGTTATTAATTTGAGCATCGAATTCTCCAAAGATATAGATAAAAAAAAAGATTTTTAAAGGAAATCTTCGGTGGACGTAACAGTGGCTTCTATAAGTAAACCAAAATCTAATTCAGCTAAACTGGCTTTTGCTGTTAACAAATCGAGAAAGGTATCGAGAGGTGATAAACGATCAGCCGATGGAAAAGCCGCGAGTCCATTGTGCCGATGACAATGTTGCAATGTTCTTCCACGAGTCTGACACACCTCTCCGGATAAAATATTTGTTGCGTGTTCCCGAGCACGATGCATAAAACTCACAGGATGTAGCCATTGATTTAGCAATCTTTTGGCTCTCGAACGTGGCAACAAAGACAACAAATGCAATTTTTTTATTGCATTCTCCTTCGTATCACTTATATCTGAAAGAACAAAGCAATATTCAACAGAAAAATAATAGCAACTCAGTATTTCAAATTATCAGAAAATATATAAACAATAAAGCAAATAATAATTACCAGCTATGATAATTTTTGTAACATCAACTTGAAGTTCGAAGACAGAACGCTCAACATACTGTAAGAACATGGAATATTTTAGACTGCGATAGCCAAGATAAGTGAAAAACGATGAGAATCCCTGTGGCATAGGAAACGCTATGACTTCAATTGCATAACGATATCTTTCAAGCAGTGCAAATAGTAAATTGCGCCTGATTTCATCGAGCTGATCAATAAGAACAAAGCCACGCTCTTGCTCCAATCGTGGATCGACATTTGCTGCGCGACAAAGCATTTGACAAAGTAAACGCGAGCTCTCCAATTGTGCCGCCACGTGTCTTGTAGCCATTGCATGAACTTGAAGTGGTGTACAAGAAACGTAAGAGCTCGCGGGTATATTCGTGGCATGTTTCAATAGATACATAGAGAGTTCACGTAAATTCACCGATACAATATGCTCCTGACGTGACGCTGTACAATTTTCAATTTCAATAAATGGCAGAGCCGAGTCCAAAATTTTATTGCTACGATTTCCAATTAAATCACCGAATGAACCACTTGCCAAAACTAATCCGCCACTTGGTGACATTGGTGTGCTAGATCGTGAAAGGACTTCTGGTTGATAACATGCCAATGACACCAGCAATTTTTCCGTTATTTGACTGGATTTAAATCGCGGTTTGCTCTCACTACGTTTACCAAGATTGTCCCAAAGACGCGTCCACAAATCACTTCTGTATGGAACCAGTCGTTGTTGCGGCGACAATAACATCACTGATGTGTTCCACAATTTTTCATGACTCAATGTAATATTGAAATCATTAACTTTTACATCATAACCTGCACATTCTTCCACAGTGGTAATTGGCAATAATGACAGCAGTGGTATTGCATCGGGTAGTAAATTTTTTTGCACAAGCGAATATGAACCGCCCGTGAGAATTTCTTGCATAAATTGTACGACATCGAGTGAACGTGGTTTTTCCGCAATGGTCGTAACTAATCCAGCGACTATCTCCAAATCGTGACGATGACACATAAAATAATGAATTATTCCCAATCGTGTTTGCACTGGAGACTCCTTTTTAAATGCATTTATGAGAAAATCAGTGGTGATTGTCAGTGTAACAAGATCGAGAGTGGGAAGATCAATAGTCAATATTTTCAATACACAGTCTTGATTATCAAAGTAATTATTTTTTTTCATCGATATTTTATTTGTATTTAGATCAATAAGTGGAACTAGATATGACGCTTGGTGAGATATTGTTGGCAGTGCGCCGCATAAAATGTGACAGCTTGGATCGTGGCTTACACCAATCTCCAACAGATGTGTAAATGATCCTGGAATCAATACAACCATATAATCGTCGGCTAATGCAAACGTTGGTCGCATCAATTTAGCTTGAGACCAGGGAATGCCTGGTACAACACAATGAATTACACAGCTGTGATGAAGTAACGTTACAGAATAAGCAAAGTGTACTGTATTGGAATCACTGAGACTTGCATCAAGGACATTTTGCGGAGGTTGAACTGGTCGATAGAGATAATGATGGCATACACAAACCATTCCTTTTGAATCGGAGATTACTATTAAATCCAATGAACAATCGTGAACTCTTAGTGGTATTACATCGTCCTCGTAAGTACCACAATATCCTGTGTTTGGTGGTTGTGGTAAATTTAATGGGATATTTAGTATTGTCTCGTGTGGAAGTTCATCGTGAAATTGCAAACCGCTCAATGTTGGACATGACGCAGTGATTTTTGAACGTGTTTCATTGTTATCTTCAGTTACAAGACTCGTTGGCGCACGACGATTATGAATGTGATACAACACTTGATTCATTGAGTCCCATTGCGCCCACACAAATGTTCTCACTATGGATTCAGATTTTAATTCAGCTATTGCCGTTACGTCTGATACATTAAATAATGCTGTGTACATTGTTATACATTCATGATGAATCAGCACCAGAAATTTGTCATCAATGTTACTTCGTGACTTTTGTTTGTATAAAAATTGTATTCGAACTTGTTTCCGTCGCACAGTTTCCAAATTGTGTATTTTCTTGTCATTTGATTTCAATTCAATTATATACGTTTGATAAAATTCTTGTTCACTGGCTGATGATGAATATTCAGACGAATGACAATCACTTTTGCTATCATCTTCTGTTTCATTTGATTTCGTTTCATTATTGTCAATAGAATCGACTTTTTGTTTAACTACGTATCCGAGCAATGTGTGATTTTGATTAATTGACGCTTGAACGACATTTAGGACAATTGGAAAGTGGTGTAAGATCTTAAAAAATACAATTGATTTAATGATTTATTAATTGTTCAAATGACAATATTAATTGTAATGTATTATATTTACCTCCAATGTGTCATTTGATCGATCATAATGACCAATAACCGAGTGCAATTGTGATTCTTCATGTGTTAAATTTTCTTCGATCCATCCAACTAATATTGTACTATTGTTCTCTTGCCCCAACAGTTTCCATTGCTCGGCTACGATAAATAATAATAATTTTTATTGCATTAATATATAGAAACAGTTGATAATTTTATGTAGAAGAATCATTATAAAGCTACGGAATATTTAAAACAAAGACATTTCACTTGTGTTTGTTAAATTGCAGGAAAATTATATTAATTGATAACACCTTTATCTTTAAGGTCGTGCAGTAATTATCGAGCGACAACGAACAAAAAATAATTTTCTACATATAATACAGTATAATAATTCACTTTACATTACAATCAACATGTTTAGAAAATAGTATTTAACAATTTGTTGCTACTGCTATTGTTTATAAAAATTTATATGTTAATGTGTTGATAAATACTGTCACAACAATATACACAGTTATGTATACAATAAATAAAACAGAACTTTTGTAATTTCTATCACCTTTAACACGTTGATTTGGCAGCAAAGCGCACAATTTTGCAGCGAAATTTTCAGCCATTTCTTCCTTGTTATTGTAATAAATAATATTGCAATTGCAATCCACAATTATGATAGGTTAATCGATGGTAACAAGTGCCATTGTCAATTATAAACTAAACTGATGCGTACGGTGATGCATCAACACTGCAGAATACTAAACAATTGTATAAATAAATTTTTTTTTATCTGCTGGTTGACAGCTGTTGGCAGTGGGTGGATTAACGTACACACTCCTTCCAATCAGTGATGCCAAATCGTGGTAGTACATATCCCTCACTTGGATATCACTACCACTGTAATAGATGCCAAATCGTGAGACACAAGTATACGATATTTTCCCTCAAAATGGCATCACGGCTTCCAATAGAAGTAGAGAGGGGTTCGGATATATTCGGTTTTCTCCCCTACTCCTCAATATTATAAACAACCAATTTGCTTATGAATTTGCATACATATACCCGTACATATAGATACGTATATA
Source organism: Galerucella tenella (assembly GCA_910591685.1). Lineage (NCBI taxonomy): Eukaryota > Metazoa > Arthropoda > Insecta > Coleoptera > Chrysomelidae > Galerucella > Galerucella tenella. The sequence continues at coordinate 23,871 of CAJUYH010002035.1, read as the reverse complement.
TATATCTATACACGCATATATATATATATATATATATATATATATATATATATATATGATATTTAATTTACCATTATTCGCCGTATGGCGGCACCAACATCGAAAGCTCGTCATCATTCTCAGCAGTCTCAGCCATTATTGTATTATATGGAATTTAATGTGATACGAGAGAAGAGTGTCTAAATACGACCAACTTCTACGGCATAATGCGAACAATATAAAAATCATATAGCTGAAGATATATGATTTGATTTGGAAAATAAATAAAGGTGAAATAAAATATGCACACTGTAACGGAGCTTGAAACCAATGTGCCAGCATTCCTTGGTAAACTTTGGAAACTCGTTGACGATCCTGAATCTGACGACCTTATTCGTTGGGCACCCGTGAGTATACGGTGCTTCTACATAATATTAGCATATACGTACATATATTTATTGTATCGTGCTGTTACCAAGCGAAATACAGATTATTTCGTTTGGTGTAATTGGAGGAAAAGAGGATTAAATATCAAATTGCTAACAATTATTTGATATATTAATCAATTAATTGATATGAATCATAATTTGTTTGTTATTTGTGTCTCTCATTACCGGTTGCTATAGGGTACTACAAATATACGTTTATAAAATGTTTGGTCGTTGATGATGCTATTTAATATTGTCTTTTGATGGTATTGAATAAAAAATTTCCTTTACTTTCACACACACGATTTATAACCAATTAATTTTCATAATAGTGTGATTGGAAAAACAGTGTTATTTGAGTAATATTATTGAGATACTTTATGCAATATTTAGTTTCATTAAACTTTAAACCTACATGTGCAATACAACGTGATAGATTATCTATATATGTAGATGTATTTGTGTAAGTGGAATTTTGAATGAATCAATAATTGGATGACAAGTTCATATAATTCTTTGATAATTAATAATACGTTGTCTCCATGATAATCATAAAAGTTTAGTGACATTAAATTGCTTTTATTTCAGATATTATAATGTGAAAATCGGCAATAAATTGTGTGCAGTGATAAATAAATGTTGTACAATATATTGAGCGATGAGAGAACAATTATTTTTTTGCTCTAATCAAATTTTATTTATCTATTGCGCATTTTATTTTATTTTTTATCTGTGATCAGGATCTTGGAATATCACTACAATAGATCAATTATAATCAATGTGTTCATTTTATTTTTTATTTCAGAATGGACGGAGTTTTTTTATTAAAAATACAGCCCAATTTGCACGTGAATTATTGCCGCACTATTACAAACACAACAATATGGCGAGTTTTGTACGGCAATTGAATATGTGTAAGTACATAGTGATTGATCAATTTGGCATTGTATTTATTTTATTTTTATTTCATCTCTTTTATATATTTCCTTATTTGATATTTGGACTTTGAACAAATACAGATGGTTTTCACAAAAAAGTATCGGTTGAAGTTGGTGGATTGAAATGCGACCGTGATGAAATGGAATTTGCCCATCAATATTTTATTAAAGATCATCCTTACCTATTGGAACATATCAAACGAAAGGTAATATAAATATTTGCAATTTTTATTTAATAATAATAAGTACAGTAACCTTGAAGATATTTAAGATCATAGTTGTGATATTTATAGGTTAATAATACAAAAGAATACTTAACGTTAACTTGTAATTATTGAAGATTGCAGCGAGCAAAACTCAAGATGGGCATCCACCAATCAAAACTGAAGTAATGAATAAAGTATTGAATGAAGTTAGATCGATGCGCGGACGTCAAGAGCATTTGGACACGCGATTGGGAACAATGAAACGTGAAAATGAAGCATTGTGGAGAGAACTTGCAATGCTCAGGCGAAAACATCTCAAGCAACAGGAGATTGTCAATAAACTCATTCACTTTTTAGTAACATTGGTGCAGCCATCGAGAACTAGCAGTGCCAGTAGATCAGTCAAGAGACGATATCCATTGATGATTCATGCTCATCAACAGGATAAACAAATGAAAATGGGAAAGGTAATGAATTTTAACTGAATAAAAATATATTTTATATAAAGTTAGAGGTTATATAGAGTGAAATAATTTATTTTCAGGCTGATATACCATCAACGGGTCCGGTAATTCATGAATTGGATCCATCGGAGCACGAAAATCATGAACATGATATGGATTCGGAATATATCGTTGCAGAGTAAGTTATTTTGTGTTAATTAATCAATGTGTACATCATAATTGAGAGAAAAGGAAATACTTATTGGATATTGTTGCAGTATTTTGGATAATCATCAAACCCCTGCGGTTGAAAGTCCACAATCTACAATTGATGATACGTTTGATGATGAGGGTACAGAGTCAGCGCAATATTTCGATGACACATTGACGGATAAAAATGACATATATGTATTGCAAACGCAAACCGATCCAATGCAAGATACAGTGTCACACAAATTGAAAAGAAAAGGGTAAGTTTATTTGTGCTTTTAATTAATCATTTTTCATCGCAATTGTCATTAATGAATTTGGCGCAAATTTAATAGTTCTGATGATTCCGCATCAAATGGACGAGAAAGCAATCGATAATTATTAGCCACTCACTAAAATGTCAAGTGTAATTTAATTTCTTTTGCATATTTCACTTTGTAATATAAATGATTGATTGTCGTTCTCCCCCCTCCCCAATAATTATCTATGATCCTTCTCCGTATGTATTTTTGTTTACATGATTTCGGCAATTTGTTAAGTGATGAAAATGATTGATACAAAATTTTGCGGGATAATGATTATATTTGGAACTTACCAGGAGGAAAAACAAGGTGCCTATCAAAATTCTTATCCCATCAATGGAAGGCGGTGAAGAAGCCAGGTTATCATTTTTTTCACATTGACATAATAAATATGTTTAGTGTCCAGATCCTCTCATTATTAAATTTGAGCTTTATATTCATTATTCATTATTTACACATTTTATTTAGAAGTAAAATTGTTGCTTGCATTCATTTACACATATGTGTTTTGCCATGAAACAAACAGGCAGCGGTTCTCTCTATTTTTTTTTTTTTTTGCTGCACAACAATTGCTCACATAATTTTTCTGCAACAAATTTATTGAATATCTTGAATGTCTGTTTTTGTAATGTAACTACAAGTAGTGTAAGAATATTCGATAAACAATTGATATATATAAATCAAGAATGAAAAAAAAAAAAAAAAGGAAAATATTGCGAATCGAGCACAGATTTTGCTGTCTTGGTTTTTAGGGAAGAAATACTTATGTTGGAACCGGATGAAATGGACCAGAAGAAATCCAAATCTAAAGTTTCAGAGTCAAAAAGTAAATCATCACGGCAGGATTTGAAACGAGTGCCTGTAAAAACTGTACCAAGTTCAAAATTGGCGGCGATGGCGCGAAATATCAACAAAATGAAGCAGCTCGAAGTGGATTTAGACTCTGATGAGATTGAAGATGATCCAGAGTTATCATCCAATCAAAATACATGTGATTTTGATGATATGCTCATTATCCCGGATGTAATAACTACGGAAAATGAAATGTTAACGTCTGGAGTTGGAGCATTGGAAAATACAAAGCAATCGAATGTATCAACGACAAATAATGTAATTAAAAATACTGACATTGTCGATGATGCCAGTTCCAGTAGCCAATCGAAAGATTGGTCATTAAGTTGTATCAATCTTTCAAACATGGCTAATAATGCTGTGTCCAGGTTAGGATCGAAGTAAGTTTGACACGGACCATGGGTTTATAGCGGGGTATCCACAAATTTACACACTTGTGTCAATTTATTCAACAAATTCATTTAAATCACTATTTCTATCAGCAATAACTGATATTTTTCATTGTCGAATTCATTACATATTGTAACAATTACCATCGCCTATAAACCCATTGTTTTTACTTATTACATACAACGCGAACGTCATTCAAGATATGAAAAAATATTATCGGTATTGATGTGTGATAATATAAATATTCCGTTGTGATTATTAATATATTGTTTGTGCAATTGTGATATTATTGATATTTTTATTGTTGAATTTAGGGAGGAGGTTGGTAATCATGTGGTGACAGTGCAAAGTGACCTGGAGCAGTTACGTGACACTTTACTCAATGAAGGTTACAGCATTGATGCCAACACATTACTTGGAGTACGTATAAACAATATATTGATTGGAATGTAAATTTGTTATATGCGTGGGAATGGAGTGAAATTGATAGATTTAAAAATATGAAATATAAAAATGTTTCATAATAATATATAAAAAATATAAAAGTATGGTGGAATTAAGAGCGTTGGATTTTCAATTTCCAACTCCAAGTAAAATTGTGATGGTTACAATTTTACAATTAATATTTAACACATCTCGAGAGTTTAATCGATAACATAATTGCTTCCCCATTTGTAACAATTATTCAATTATTAATATTGTGAATTGTGCTTCAGCTCTTTGGCAACGATGATCCAATGTCATTTGGAATTCCTATTAATCCCGAATTGAATCCCAGCCATGAAAGAACCGACGATCACATTAATCGTGAGTAAAACACAAATATATAAATAAAATCGTATAATTTTTTATTACACTCATTATTTGCAGCGGGTCGTGAAATTATATCTTGATTTATTTCATTTATAGAGATGACCGATGGTGCAACTGGTGGCGAATTAATGACGTACAATCCATCAACGAGTCTGCTAGATTTCGACGATGATATACTTCTTGGTGTCAATGATTTCAATTCAGGCGAGAGAGGAGCCAATGATGATGTTGGTACAAACTATTTCAGCGAAGATTCGATGGACATGGTGGACACTAAGGCAAAATTTCTCGAGTCTTTAGTATCAGCAAATGACCCCAATCCATCTGCAAGCTCATAGAAGTTTCTTTTCGCATAACTTGTACGCGTGTAATTATTTTTTCATGTATAGTTTTTCAATTGTTCTTAGATATATATATTTTTTTTATTTCTTTTTTTTTTCCATTAAATTCAGAAGTACAGTGGTGACGCAATAACAAACAGTAAACATATATGATTAGGGGGCGTTGGAGCAGCAGTTTAAAAAGTACATCATGTAATAATAATAATGATAATAATATTAATTAGTTATATCAAAATTAATGCCAGAAATGTTTTTATGAAAAGTAGAATGAGTGACATTATCCTGTTGAATAATAAATACGATGTCAAGTGAGCCATAGTGTTAAAAAAAGAAATGATTGAATAGAGGTTATGGTAGTTTCGTAATAATCTATCTTACTTCTTGGTATTAATATTTATATGCAGTGTCATTTATGCTGATTGATAAACAGTAGATAGAAAACAAAAACATAATGAACATTGAACTGTAATAGGTTGAAAATAATACTGCTCTATGGATTCCATGTTGTCTAAATTGTTAATGATTTTTTGCAAAGTATCGGTTAACTTTTGGTGAGGCTCCGATTACTCTGTCGTAAATGAGATTGTTTTATTTTTTTTTCCTGTTTTTTTCTTTTCATATATTTTGGAAAATACATTGGAATAATATTTAGAAGGAAATTGTTCCCTCTTTCAGGCACTGGCTTACAATCATTTCATTATTCGTAAATAATTTGCATAAACAAAGATGAAAAAGAAACGATAGACAAATTTATCACAAGTCTTTCGTACTTTTATACGAATCATTAATAAAAAATAATGAAACAGATGAAAATAAAATGCCTTAATTTAAAAACTTTTGTTGAATATCAATATTAAGTAATTAGTGTGTTAATTGTAAACTAAAGCAAACAAAATTTTCCCCAACACACATATAAAATACAAAAAATACTGTACATAAATGTATATAAATATTAAATGTAAGTTTTTGTTTTTTTTTTTCATTGTTAATGGTACACTTGACGTAGTCGTAGAACAAATTTCACGTTAAATTATTATAAAAACAATGACGTCCAACAAAGCGTGTATAAGAATCAGTAGAAAATTAATTTGTATGCATAATTTTTATCTATAAATATGTCAACGTAATTGACAATATAATATTGTGTTTCAATTGCATTGTAAAGAGAACAATAAATTCAATTGGAAATGACACTTCCGACTTTTGAGTTGAGCTCAATTGTCAATCATGATAGCAATAAATATATATTTATAATGAGATGTTTATGCTATTAACAAAAAAAAATAAAAAATTATTCAATTTACAATAAATAAACCGAATTTTCTATTAACAAAAATTAAAATGACATCCATTACGGATTTGTCGATTATAAATACGGTTTTTTTTTTATATATTATAATGTAATTCTGTCTAAATACGTAAAAAAAATTGTATAGTCCACATTGTGAATATAATTCACAAATAAACACAACAAAATGAGTTGGTGGACGGTTATAAATTTATCCCGGTATTTTTGATTTGAAAGGAATAATAAATATATAACTGCAGTATTTATTACCTGCGAATAATTGGCGGTACAGGAATATCTCGGGTACTAATTGTACCCATTTGCTCTGTATACTTAACATACAAGTGACAGAGGTTCTCGACGCCAGCGTGAGAAATCCCCTGACACGAACTTGCATCCAAATACTGAAGATTTTTGGCATAGAGTTGAATAGAATTTAGACTTTGGTCAGTGAGTTGTGAACAACCCTGCAAGAGACAAAAATAAATATTTATAATGGAAATATTATAAAATATCATCGCGTAACATTTTAATTATTCTATTTACTCGTATGTGCAAACGTTTCAGCCTATCCAAACGCTTTGTTACATAATAAATTCCAATATCTGTTATATTATGACACTGCGAGAGATTTAAATCCTCAATTGCAGTATTATTTTGCGTAAGATAATCCAATCCCACATGTGTAATCTGTCGAAAAGAAATTAATGAAGAAAATTTCAAAATTATTTATATACATAATTGTTTGCAGATTATTTATGACAATAGAATAATTCGTTACCTGTTGACACAGACTAAGATCAAGTATTTTAAGTTCGGGAAATGTGAATGCGTGTTTTAAACTCACATCAGTAACACGATTACAACCAGTCAAGTCCAAAACTCGCAATCCCTGAAGACGAATCAATGAATAACCCGGCGCATTGTCAAAATCAATTGGCGACATTGGATCCTCACACATTTCCATTACTTCGCGTTTTCTATTGGCATCACGTACAATTTCCATTTCAGCTTTAGAACCCAATCTTATTCTCAACTTTGATTCCATGACTTCGGGGCTTTTGTCTACTGGCGCATTGTCAACTAAATTAACACGATTTTCCGCTCCCATTCCCGTCAATCCTGCATCACTAACTTTATCACACCGACTTATTCTCAATGTTCTCAATAGCATTAATTCTTTAAATATTTTTTGAATAGTTTTATCAGTAACTGCACTAAAACAGTAACCAATATCTAAATATTGCAGATTACAAAATGAATTGGCAATACTTTCAATTGCTTTCTCATCCAAATTCAAAGCGTTCGCTGACAATGATTCCAGAGAATTATTATAAAATATTTCAGCATTGTCGCTCCTTGGCCCTGACGTTGAGACATTGGGATTAACATTTTCCGCATTATCATGTGTTTCATTTAATTCTAATGATTTTCTTTCATGATCTTTTGTCGTTGGTGACCGACAGAGACCTTGAGTTATACATGTACCAGTCAATTGATCACATTCAGAGATATCCAATTGTTTTAGCTTTCGTAATAAATAAATTTGTGATATTCCATAATCAGTTATTGCGCGACAACGTCTGATATTGAGGATCTCGATATTATTTAAATGTTGGCAGATGCTTAAAAGACTGGCGTCTGTTACACGTGTGCAAAAACTTATGTCCAATACTCGAAGTGTTGTCTGTTGACTAAGACATCTCAGTCCGCTATTTGTCAATTGATCGCATGATTTTAATTTTAATGACTGGAGTTTTAATCCATCGACACTGGATAGGCGACCCAGCGCTGTGCTGTCTATTAAAGTTGATCCAAAGCTCAAGTGTTTTAATTTCACTGCTTGCTTTTGAATATACATCAAGAGATTGAAAAATGTTAATAGCGATTCGGACGCCTGTTCACGTGAATTACAATCAGGATAGAATCGTTTGTAAACACCAGAGTGAAATGATATTTGACAATCAGTGAGACTTAGTGACTCCAAATTAGGACAAATGGACACGAGTCTATTGAACAATGCATCGCTGAGATATCTATTGGATGCCAGGCTAATTTCAATTAGCGATTGAAAATTATTTGACAATTCTGTCACGTCATTTTCATTATCGAGCAATCGGCCAGACATCAAACACTCTCGACACGCATTTATATGTAGTATTCTTAAATTTTTACAGGACTTTAGGATATTTACAAGTGTCCTCTCGCTCAGATCACAACAAACCTATGAAAAAAAGGAAAAATTGTTGATAATATCAAACATGTAATTATTTTTAATATTAGAATGCAGAATATTTAGTATAAAATTCTCTACGTGTATAATTACAAATTTATTCGTTACCAAAATTAAACTGCGCATTATTGTACCGAATTTGTTCCATATCGGTAAATTCCTCTTTACTTCAACATTTTTGAATAAAAAATGATAATACAGCCTTTGCGATTTTAATAATGTATTCATAACAGATTGTATATTGTCCTCCTCACGACTAATAATCGTTACTTGTTTGTCAATAAATTCAAAACTGAGTGATGCCTCATGCCATTGTCGACAAACCAATCCAGCAGACATTCTATCTGATACCGTAAGATACGACATTATATGTATTATTATCTGTAAATTAAACAAATGTAAATAAAAATATATTCATTTGTACAATAATATTAAAAGACATTACAACTGTACAATAAATCCAAATAAATTAATTATTGGCAATAAACATTTTTTATTGATATTTTTGATATTACTTTGTCAATGTACAAGATAAAAAAAATATATATAAAAACATTATTACAAACTATATGATAATTAGACAAACTAACCTCAATTGGTAACGGTGTAATGTCAATATCATTGATAAATTCCATACAATTGTTATCAGCATTATTTTGCTGCGCCATTGCTTTTATAATTGTGATTGAATAATACGCTTTGAGAATAAGTCTCTGAATATACTGAAGACAGTTTTCTTTCAACAGCCCACACACAACTCTCACTCTCTTCTGGTTTACTCTAGAGCATTGTCATTTTATGTATTATGGTGAATCAGCTGACTTAACTTGTCTCACTCAGAGATAAAATATATAGGTAGATCTACTTATACATCTTGATATCGTTGAATACATAGCTCTGCATATATATACAAATATATGATGTGAGTGTGGTGATATTCAAGGCCTATGATTTGATTCTGATGGAATAAAACGAGCTCACCAAAGTGCATTGATGCAAAAACAAATAACGACATTTAAATTGATGCGAAAAATGTAGAGTCATATTGCATGAAACATCTCAATGTATCACTGCATTAACATATTAACTATAAAATATATTCAGTTGATTACATTCCATTGATTTGAATAAATATATATATATACACGTTTGTGTTGAACAATAATTTATTTACAATTTTGGTATATAAATAATTGTGGTTGGAGAGATATCTGCAATATAATTTAATGTAAGGATGAAGTTGATGTCACTTGTGCCTGTAGAAACGAATAACAAAGATCCGGTAGAGCATATAAATATATTTTATATTGTTTATCGAGTTTAGAGCCTTGACTTAAATTTATTCGTTGACTTAAATTTATTCCTGTCACACGCAATAGTCAATTCAACTTATTCATAAATGTCAACTGCAACATAAAGCTGATGAGGTGGAGCTATTGATACTTGGAAATGAATTGAGAAATCGAATAAAACGATGGATCATTTACAAATGTATTTTATCACAGCAGCATCCGTATGCAAAAAATGGTATTAAAAGTACAGCTGGAATAAATAATGAAATTAACAGGCACATTACAACCTATCGATATATAATATATCCATTCAGTGAATTTAGAAATGTTTGGGAAATGTTTATGGCAATTCTTATGCTACTCTCTTTAATTTTCCTGCCATATATAATTGCATTTTATTTCAATGAACAAAATAAATGGTTCGAATTTCTTCTAGTTGTCAATATATTCTATATATTTGATACTGTATTGTGTTTTTTTACTGGATACTTTGATACATCATCGCGTCTTGTGATATTGGAGAGAAAATTAATAATTAAGTGAGTTCATATTTAAATTATCATTTCACTTGTATTTATATGACTGAGTGACGTTAATTGTATTATAACGTCTGGATATTTAATATATACAGTGTTTAAAATGTCAACGAACTCTTCCACGAAATTATTAACACCATTAATCCATTGTTTTTATCATTTTTATTATTTTTTATTTATTATTTATAGGGCATATCTCAAGACATTTTTTATTGTAGATCTTATTTCTGCACTTCCCGTTCAAACAATTTTCATTATGATTACTGCCTATCAAGAATTCAAATGGTATTGGACTGTCTTTAGTCTACTTAAAATTGTTCGCATAAGAAATCTCGTTGTTTACTGTAGAAATATTCGTCAGGTCAGTGATAAATTTATAAATACCTTTGTTTATTCTATCTCCTAATAATAATTATGTGTTTTTCGGCTGTATATTTTTATTTAGCGATATCAAATATCATTTCAAACATATAAAATTCTTGAGATGTCAATGATTTTAATTTTGTGTATTCATTGGGCAACTTGTATGGAGCTTTATGTGCCATTAGTTGGTAGAAAAATTAATTGGCAAATTTCAAATCACTCGTAAATATTATTTTGTTATTATTCATATGGATTAGGTGGACGTGTGAAATTATTTTTATTAATTCAATAATATTAATTAGACTGTGGTTTCATACGGAATCTACAATAAATACAACATTGAAAATGTACATTCTATGTATGAATAGAGCAACAATATCATTAGTAAGTTCGTCCCATTTTCACGATATGAAAACGTCCGAGGATTTACTGTTAAATATATTTCTCACGGTACTTGGCCGAATTGGTTTCATTTACATACTTGGTAACAATATTTTTCATTTAATAATTGTATATACTATTACGCGTGAGAATAAATTACACTACATTTACAATTGAATTAAAATGATATAATAATGATTATAGCACAATTTTTGATGTTAATGTCAACGTTTCATTCAACAAAGAAGAAAATTGTCAAATCATTGCAGCAATTGCAGGAATATATGGTGCATAAAGAACTTCCTAATTCAGTTCAACAACGTATTTTAATTTATTACAATTTTTGGAGTAATAAAAGTTACAAACGTGACAAACATATTATTTCAAATGTTTCGCCGAATTTACGACAGGTATGTTTTATTCAGTAGTCAACTTATCATTCAATAAATAAATTTCCATTAATAATTGTCACATAAACATTGAAGGAATTGCTGTTGCACAGTTGCGCCAAATTATTGGCAAATGTTGAATTTTTTAAACATCTATCGCAACCAATAATTTCACAAATTGTTGTATTGCTAAAGGCCGAAATATATTTGGCGAGTGATGTGCTGGTGACTGCTGGCACTATAGGCGATGCACTTTATTATATTGTATCTGGAACAGTGGCTGTTTATTCTGATAGAGGTGATAAAATATGTCATTTATCAGATGGTTCGTATTTTGGTGAAATTGCATTAGTAATGGAGAATGAGAAACGATTGTCAACAATAATAGCAATTGAAACATGTGAAGTTTACGTATTAAATCGTACGGATTTTATGAAAATAATCAGCGGCTATCCCTATTTAATGAGTCAACTTCAAAAATTATCAATACAAAAATGGGAGAGGCCCATTCCATTTGAAACAGTGTACAAATGTGAGGGATCCCTATCAACAAATATAATTATTTATAAATCCGACAATGCCAAAGAATAAAATATTAACAATTTATTGCTATCACTATAATTATTATAGCTAAATGGATATTAATTTTAATTATTAATTGACAATAGGACCCATTTTTTTCTTGGGATTTCTGTAGGACTGCTGATAAACTGATGTCAATCTCCAATGCTCGGGATAATCAGCATCTCTACAACCGTCAACAATATTAAACGGCGGTGTTAATGTGTCAATACAAAAATTACGCTTTGCGTATGGTGTTCTTGGCCGTGGCACAGCCATTTTATTTGGCAAACCATTATTCATTTTTCTTAGCAATGTTTTCACTGGCGCCGAATGAATTGATCGCGATCTATATCGCTTTGTTCGATCACCTCGACACTCGCACGGTGAACAATTTCGCAAGTGAACCGGTTGTCTTCTATGTGGATTTGTTGACATGTAATCAGGTTTCAATAGTCGATGATGATCTTGTGAAATATGAATGCCATTCAAATTTTCACACAGATCAATACCAATTTCACTATGACGATCGTTCGAGCTTTTCCTCATTGCCAAATCATTTACAATTGGCAAATATTGATCATTATTATCATTATTATTCATTTGATGACAATTGGGACTTTGATCAGTTTCAATCACACGATTGCAATCGCAGCGATTTTTAACATTGCAAAATTTCGCTTGAAATCGCTCCATCGGCGATTTGTAGGTCATACCTTGCTCGTTTTCATGTTGAACACGAGTAAAAATAGCTGGTGCTGGATAATCATTGGATCCGTCGATGTGGGCGGGCCAAGGTGGTTCATAGCACGAATCTGGTGGTGCTTCCCAACAAATAGCTAAATCCATATTTGTTGCTGGTGTTTTGCAACCGAGGGCCGGCGGCGGTGCATATTGAATATCTCTCTGCAATTCATGGCAATTTTTTATTGGCAAATTGCCATTGGATTTCACACGATTCAATGACATTTCATTGAATCTTTGCGGTGTGGCTTTGATATTTTTAAATACACTGTCGTTAACTTTATCAGGTAACGGTTGATGCTGCAAATTTTCCGAATGGAATTTTTTTGCAATTGCAAATCGATCGTAAACGGAATTTTGCCGTATTGATGGCGGTTTATCAGGGATCCCGCGCAATCGTTCGGATCTCTCCACTTCGCCACTTACATATTTTTTCATTGACGAGAGTTTGAGATTGCCCTTTATATAAGTGGGAAGAGTGCAATTGTGCTCTTCACGCATTTGCGATGACGCCCACGTGCCCGGACAATGAAGACAACACTTTTTCGCTTGCATTTTATATTGCCACGTCTCAACAATGAGACACACTCAGCAATAATGTAGTAGGACTCGTTGAGCAAATTGAAATAAAAATGATAATAAAAAAGGAAAAAAAAAGAAAGAAAGAAAAAATTGAGGAAATAATAAGACAGCGAAGAAAAATAACTGATTAATATTGTCTCGACCCAATTCCCAGATCGACACTGGAGGAATTCGTTGATCGCGCGAGCTTTTTGAGGTCGATGGAGCAGCAGTTTCCTTGACAACGTAGATAGTTCAATATCTCATACGTAATATTATGCAACTGTGCGAAAATCGAATGGAAAAAGAAACTCCCAAAACTCTGCAATCACCTCACCACTCATTTATTAATGCTACCAATTTAAAAAAAAAAAAAAAAGAATTACACTTAATAATAATAATGGCCAATGATATCTAAGTATTATGGATGGGTGTGTTAATAAAGAGATTAAAAAAAATGGTCACAATGAGGTGTAATATTACGTGAAGTTATCAGTATAAAGAACAATACGTATTTGATGGATTGAGACAAATTTCAATATAATAAGGGACGTTGGTTTCCTTTCATGGACCAAAGGAACCGCAAAAGACATTCATATGAACTAACACCATTTAGTTCGAATCTTCGACGAGTTCAAAGTTTACCGAATAATCGCCGTTATGAATCTGAATCTTGGGGTGACGATTCGCAACATGGGACACGATTTCATTTGGATGATCCATCAGAAACGACAATTAATCCTGAATCTGGACCAGGTTATGAGAGTGATCATCAGGTAGATCTTGATCATATTTCTGTGGGACCATTTGGATCATCAACATCACTTGGGCTTAGACCACAGACACCATTCGATGTGAATCTTTATCAACAAAAAAAGACACTTGCTCAGGGTATGATGGATCTGGCATTGATATCAGCGAATGCCAATCAAATGCGTTATGTTTTACAATTGCAAGATCAAAGCTTTTATACACTAGCAATGTGTATGATTGCAATGAGTCTTATTCTTCAAATTGTTGTTGGTATTGGATTAATTTGGAATAGCAGATACGATGTGAACGAGCAGACTCACACTCGACATGCCAATAAAACAAATAATTGGACTGTCGTTGGAATATTTCTCGTAACAATTCTCAACGTTTTTATATCTTCTTTTGGAGTTAGTAGTCAAAATGAGCCGTCGATGAGAGTTCCAATTTTGCATCATGCAACACGTCATGATACGCACAAACATAACCTACCAATGTATAGTTGAAAGGCTGTTTTATATATATTATATCAATTATTTTTATATTTTATATTGTGAAAATAAATGTCTTGATTCATTTTGAATAATCAATTGAATTGGATATGCGTTAAATCCGGTTTTTGAATAATTTTTATCACTTGGCGGGAAGTTGTTCGCCATCTGGTGAATGAAATTTCATATAAATAAAAAATATTTTTTTTTGTGCCATGATTTTAAACATAACCTAAAATTGAATTGTTACGACGAAGTTTGTAATTAGAATTGATATTTAATGAATCATGGTGAATGTTGTGAAAGGAATTTTAGTAGAATGGTAAGTTTATATTTAATTAAATAATATTAATAATTATATTATTCTTATCTTAATTGTTGTTATTGAACGTAATCCAAATCTTCGGGAATACGAAACTGCTTGCTCAGAGTTTCTTGATCAATATTGAATTTATTTTTACACCAACTTTGCACTGAAAATATATTCTCCGTCCACATATTCGCCTCAATTTTTTTCTCCTGTGAATATAGACAAACACATAAACAAAAATATAATACAAAATTCGATATTGAATTAATGCAGTGGTGAATTTATTATATTTATTGCTATTTACTTCAGCCTCTTGCTGGATTTTTTGTATCATTTCCGGATCTACATCACTCAATTTTGATATTTCCATTTTTAAATCACTTTCTTTTTGATTCAATTGCGCCAATTCCTCCACAATTACATGTTTCTCTGGCGTTTCTTCCTTCTCCTCCTGCAATAACCACAATTCATCCACAAACAATTTCATCTTCTCATTATAAATCAAAATAAATTTTTTAATCAATATTTACCTGAAGTTTTTTACACTCGGCCTCCAATTTTTGCAATTTAAATTGTGATTCCACAATACTACGATTAGTATTTGCTATTCTCTCCTCCAATTGCATGATATTTTCACTACGAAATGAATAAAATATATATTTTCAACTGTTAATTCATTATCTCAAATCGAAAAAAATAAATAAATTCCAACTCGTAAATGTTTTTTTGTTCTCACCCGGGAAATATCCAGTAATAAATGCTACTACCAATTTTATCAGAGTGAACAAATCCATCATCGACCAATGCCTGCAAAACATCCTTCACCGTTTGCACCACAATTCCTTTCTCCTTCGACGCAATTTTTTCCAATTCTTTAAAAGTAAAAAATTCCTTTTTCTCATAAAATATCTGCAACATTCGCGCACGTTTCTCATCCAAGCTCACGCGCTTCGACATATTATTTTATTCGTTTGAATTTGATTTACAGTGACGCTGCTATGAAACAATTCCTCTTGCATTTGGATGAGACTTGTGCCCTGGGAAAGAAATTTATCATACAGGATTTAGATGAAAAACATTTATTCATTGCTGCGGACAGTTTGGAAATTTTACAGACCAAAGTTGATGATTTGATGGATCAAATTTCATTTCCATTGGCAGAAAAGGGATTGTAAATTAATTAATTGATTAAACGGGTATAAACAACTAAACAATACAATAAATATTATACAAAAAGTTGTTGGTTTACGAAATAAAAATGAAAATGGCGGGTAGAGAATCTGGAAGGATCAAAGATGCCTATCAAAAGCGTATTTTAGATGAAACAGCACGAAAAAGACGACAAAAAAAAGCTCTAGAGGCACTCGAGCAAGACAATTTTCACGATGATCCACATGCGGATTTAGGTAATAACAATATATTACAACTTTAATGTTCAAGGTTACTTTTTGCACATTATTTCGCTCTTCTTTATTTTTTTTCTTTCTTTGTTTTCGTTTTATCTCTTAGTTATGAGCAAGAAAGTGCCGAAATTCCAGGAATCTTTAGATGGTCGCGGTGGCTCGAGAAGAAAAAAGGCACGTTCAGCTGAGTACTATAAGCAACGTTTTCGAAAGACATTCAGTCAATTAGTTGAAGAAGATATGAATAACAATCCAAATCCACCTAATTATACCTCTGTCCACGCACCACCTTCCAAATTTCCTGAAAGACATTTTTGCGCAGTTTGCGGATTCCCAAGCAATTACACATGCATTCCATGTGGAGCTAAATACTGCTGTGTTAAATGTTTAGGGACACATCTCGATACCAGATGTCTCAAATGGACAGCATGAAATATAATAAATAGACAATTCAATAATAAAATAAGCAAAACATTGCATTTTCATTCTTTTCTGTTTTCTTTTTTTTTTTTTTTTTTTCATGTATCATTAATTGTTTTAAGTTGTAATTAAAATGTACTCTGTAATTATTTACATGTCAATAAAATATTTTCTATGAAAATGAGGAATTAAAAATATTATTTCATGTAATTACAATTAATTGAATATATGTAAAGTATAATTTGTTAATTCAATTTTTTTCTTTTTCATTCTTCCATTTTATATTGCAATATATATTGCTATATATTTATTCGTCATGTTGATGAAATAATAATTTTACCTTGACTTGTCGAATTTGCGTGTACAAAGCTTGTCAACAAAACATCGTGGCACCAATTGTTGTGGTTAGTTTTTTAGAGGTTATAAAGGCGCGAAAAAAATAGAAAAAATTTATACACAAGAGAGCCAATCAAGTGTCGCCCTCTATATATTTAACTACACTCATTACAACGTGTATATACGATGTGTCTATTTATATTCTGTAATAGTGTGAGTATATCAAATTAATATGTCAATATCAACAAGTTAACTTTATTAAAAATTTGTAGAATTTTATAGTTCGCGCGAATTTTCAGTTGTGTGACGGTGGCGACTCGGTGAGCACCAATGGGACACATACAACAGACTTATTCGGTGTAGTGGTGGCGGCCCATGGCCACACGATACAGGGGGTAACAAATTCTAAAGCATATTCGGCATATCTATATATGTATAAAAGCACATATACACATGCAGAGATGCCAGACGTGGGAGAATACCATATACTATGTCCCACGTTTTGGCATCCACTGCAGTGTAGTGAAATGCCATTGTGGAAAATCTACTACCACCACTTGGCATCACTCATACAGGGCGATAATATAGAGCTGTTATACAGTTGTCGTCGTTTATATTTTATTATTGTGCATTGCATTTTCCACAGCGAATGTAAAGATAATATTTTTCACGGCTAAAATTTACAAGTAAAACGCAGCCAAGACTTGAATAGATCATAATATTCAATATAAATTGTATATACACTGTGCTATTTACATTTTCATTCTATGAAGAATATAAATATGCATATGAAAATAGAGCTCTTAACCTAAAAAAATGAAAATACACAACAGATAATTGCGACAATAACGAAAAATAATTCAATTAATTTTGGTAAGTGTAATATAATAGTATTTGTGTAAAATATACAATGCATAATGTACTTTAATAGTGATTATTATTGCAATTTAATGCTTTATAATGGTATATTAATGCTAAAAAATTGTGAACGTAGGTACTTGAATGTTTAAAAAATTCCCGGGTAGCCGCCATTTTCTGTATTATATTTTTAAATTTCAGAAGAATTTTCCGAATTATAATTACACAATTTATGAAATTAAACGTGAGTAATTGATGTTGTGTGTATTAAATCAAAATGGAATCTATCAATAATAAAAGTCAATTAATTGACAATACGAAATCGACGGATAATGAATTGAATGTAGATGAAAAAAATAATATTGAAATACAATTGCCAAATGGAACAATGAGATTGGAGACACAAGTTGCTGGGCATCCATTTGATCCAATGAAAAAAACAACTGGTAATATATTAATAAGTCTAATAGCACGATAATTAATGAAAATATCGCATTTTATATATAATTATATTAACAATAATCAACAGGTATATTGCGATGTTTGAATGGATGTATTTTGAAACCTGGTGAAAAAGATATTCTACGTGAAAGAGAATTGATATTTTATGAAAAACTCCAATCATCAGATGATCCTGTATCCAAAGAACTTTTAAATTTAACCCCAAAATATTATGGCACAACTGAATTTAATATTATGAACAAACGTAAGGTATTTTTTTATTTCTATTATTTGCCTTTATATATTTTTCTTCGATACTTTTAATACTTATTGAGTTTTTATACTGAAGCACAAAATATATAAAACAAAAAAAATTCCACAATACAGACGTGAAGTTTCTAAAATTGCAAGACATCACTGATGGTATGATGGAGCCTTGCGTAATGGATATTAAAATTGGTAAACGCACATGGGATCCATTGGCCGAGCCGGAAAAACGCATTAGAGAAAATAAAAAGTATGCAGAGTCAAAAGAGGCATTTGGCTTTTGTATTCCGGGTTTTCAAGTGTACAATCTTAATACGGGTCACTTGACAAAGTATAGAAAAGATTATGGAAAAAAATTAAACAGCAAGACAATAATTGAAGGTAAGTTGTGATATATTGAATGCCTGATGGTGGTTGATGTACGATTGTAAATGTTATCTACAATTTTTATAGCTCTCAAGATATTTTTAAATTTAATGGAGCAACGCTCAGTGTGTCGTGAATTTGTTACAAAATTGCTATCGCCACTGTGGAAAATTCTCGCATTTTTCCGTATTCAAAAGAAGCTACGTTTCTATTCTAGCTCTCTTTTAATAGCATATGACGTCAAACGATTGCGACACCTCATACGAATGGGAATGACAGAGGATCGCTGTATTATTAAATCATCACCGATAAATACACGAGACAGAATGATATTTTCACCGTCAAAAACAAATTTATCAAATGAAATTTCATCAGATGGAAAAGCTGGAAAGGGGGAAAAATTTCCCCTATCGCCAACGGCTATTCTATTGCAAATAACTAAGAAGAATAAAAAAAAGGCGAATGATAAGTCAAATGAGTTGAAACGTAGCGTTAATGAAATGACAGTGAACGCGAATGATTCACACACTGACACAACGAATTTAAATGATAATACTTTGAAGGTCGCTAGTGGAAATCTCGATCATTCTGATGATAAATACGATCACGTTTATAAACTTTGTCGTACACACTCGTACGGCAACAATTATGAGCGTGATATGATTGAAATGAAGGATGATTATGCAATATTGTTGCAAGAATTGTCGGGAGAATCGAAAAAACAGCAGGATTGGGTTCGTGTTTATATGATTGATTTTACACATGTCTTTCCCGCCGAAGATGAAAGCTTGGATATTAATTATCTTGAAGGCATTGAAAATCTTACAAAAGTATTGGAATCATTGTTGGTTGTCAAGTAAATACAATATACTTTCAAATGCATGAGTAAAATGAAGAAATAAAGAAATTTTAAAAACTTATCAATTAGAAAGGAAATAAAATGTTGTACAAAGTCGTGATATTTTGAATTGTTTCGTAACAACACCAACTCTTTATATTATCGTAGCAATTCACCGTTTTCATTCAACAAAAGAAAGAAAAGAAAGAAAAAAAATTAAAAAAAAAGACACTTTGCAATTGTTATTGACTGTTTGTTTGTTTTTTGATTTTTTTTTTTTAATATTTCATTTAATTTATTCTAATATTTTACATCATTTCGCTGCTGTTATCAACTGACAATATTTTATAGTTTTCACGATACCTCTTTTTTTTTTCTTTTTTTTTCTCTTCTTTTTCTTCATAACATTTATAAGTATTAATATTGATCGTTTACGATCATCTATACATTATTTTTCATAATTTCATCTTTCATTATACACTTTTTCGTGCTATTATATTTCTTACTTGCCATTTTTTTTTCTCATTCTCGCACGAATTTATTTCGCTATTTCATTAATGAAGCTAAATGCTTATCACTATTATTATTATTATTTTGTTTTTGTTTTTTTTTTAATTTCAATTTTTTTTTATTTATTTGTTAATTTACAACCGTGTATCGTTGCGACAAGTCGTAAAATGGCTTTGGCGCCTGGCGTGAAAATCGAACGGTAGCCATTGCAACAATTTTGTATAAATAAAAAAACAAAAAAAGAAAAAATGAATGAATTGAAATCCAATTATTATTCAATAAGAATTTTTATATATTATCAGAAATAAATTAATTAAATCGTTAAATCATCCACACGTCAATCAAATGAATAAATATAATTATTGGAAAAACAATTTGTTGTTTAAATTTATTTAATTGCACAATAATGCAACTGTATCGCACAATTTTCACGCCCAAAATATCTCAAAATATTAATCACAAAAACGGTAATATACTAACAAATTTTAGGCATTTTTTTTTATGTTTTAAATTCATTATAATATTCATTAATATTCTTCACGATCTGTCACGTATTTTTTGTAGTGTGTGTTATTTATCATCATTCAACTTCATTATTACTTTTTGTTTATAATCACAGACGTCCGCCAAACGTAGTAGGCTTTAAAAACTATCTCTACGTAAACACTATGCGGCTTAAAATCTAAGGGAGGAAGAAACATACACTGGAGAATTAAAATAGAATCGGGCCCACAATTAATTAATATATAAAAAAAAAAGTTTATGTATACATCCATGTATATGAATATATAAATATGTTTATTACTCTCTTGTCAATGAAACATATTCATATATTTAAATATACATACATATATATATATATATATATATATAAATATACACGTATGTTTTATTTCAAATTGGGCATTGTAGATATTTATAATGTCAAGCGCATCTGGTTAATTTTTTTTATCGTGTGTGCATAGAACGTCTCCAAATAAACACTCAAAAATACGATGTTGATTGAATTATTCGAGTATTGATTTGAAGAAATGCAAATATATATATATATATATATTTATATATAAAACACTATTATTTTTTATATTGCCAGTTTTTGTTTTCCATTTTTAAACTAACAATAAAATGGGCCGAGTGACGCAGGCTCTAA
The DNA here is from genome assembly GCA_910591685.1 of Galerucella tenella. Lineage (NCBI taxonomy): Eukaryota > Metazoa > Arthropoda > Insecta > Coleoptera > Chrysomelidae > Galerucella > Galerucella tenella. The sequence goes on along the minus strand of CAJUYH010002035.1, from coordinate 2,481 downwards.
ACAAAATTATATAATGTCATTTATCCTCTTTTTATTTTATATCATTTAGTGCCATTTGCAGTACCGAGCTCCACCCCCCCTACACAACCCTCGCTACTTTTCCTCTCAATTTATTCATAAATAATCAAGTTAGAAGTAGTTTGAAAAAAAAAAGGAAATCAAAAATTAAAGAGGAACGCTCAAAAATTGATATCTCCACCGGAAAAATTTATAATGAGGCCGCGCGTGGACGAGGTCACACCCCAGTCACACAATTTTTCAATTCATCCACAATATTTATATTCATCCACCTCACATTCTTTCATTTTCATTCTTTGCTCCACCCCTCATCTTATATTCGTTCATTTAACTTTTTCGTAAAAAATCAAATATTTTCATATCTTTATTCTCTCCAACTCTTGACACCATTTTTTCTTTCTTATGTCTCATTGCAGTAATAATAATAATAATAATAATAATAATATATATATATATATGTGTATATATATAATGTTTAATATATATAAATACAGCATGCATCATCTCACATCTATTTACACAAGTTCTTTCTCGGTCTTTCACTCATCATACGTACACTCCTCATATGTCTATTGTCACTTATAAGCGCGAGAGAATTCGTTAATATTATAATTGCGTCATGACTTTTATGAGAACAAAAATTGAGTGGCGGAGCAGGACGAGAAAGAGTTATGTATATATATATATATACGTATATGGCTATGTATATGTTTGTGTGTGTGTGTGTGTGTGTATAAAAGGTTGAGAACCGAAAAAAAATTAAGTAAAGAAAAAAATAAAGAAATAAAGAATTTTTCGGTAGACGACAAACGGCAAAAGTCTTATGACGTCCCACGCCTTTTTTCCTCCCCTTCGTCTTTGGGCTGGGGCACCGCTCGCGCCATTTGCCGTGCGATCACGCGAGATATTCATACACACGCTCAATTTACATCTTTTCTCTCTATTCACTCCGCGCTCCTTCTTTGTTCTCTCACTTCGTATAAAAGGCCCGCCAAAGAGGCCACAGTCAATTTCGCTTGGCAATTGAGTCGGCCGATTAAAACTTAAAAATTTTTAACCATTCCAATTGGGCATTCCCAACACAACCCACACACACACACACACACACACATATATATATATATATATTCGCATATGTATATATATATATATACACGCGCGAAAACACACACAATCATGAATTTTTCTTTTTAAATGTCCTTGTCACGACAACAATTTTACTGACATGATCAGACACTTTGTGCCAGTCACCAAAATTAGAATCGATATTTTCTCTTCACACTATTTCATCCATCTCTCAATTCTCCATTATACATATACAAACTTGTCGCAAATATTTGCGCGTACACTTTTTTAAATTATGAATAGTGGTGTGTAGCGGCAGCGTTACTGTATTATAAGCGCGATATTATTCATAAATAACATCTGAAATGTGTCAGATGTTGTTCACATAAAATAAAATGTTGACGTGAAGATGAAAAAAAAAAAAAAGCGTAACTCTCATTATTGTTTTTTTTTCTTTATAAGCAGGCGAGCAACAGTGACGAAAACATTTCAATTGACGCGCAACATAATATAGTTGTATACACATGGGAGTATAGAACCAGTAGAGAAATTGCTCTTTAGTTTACATCAACCAAAGCCCCCCCCCCCCCCCCCCCCCCTGTTTTTCTTTCAATATATGTTTCATATTTATAGATTAGTTTGTTTTCTGAATAAATTTGAATGACGCGCGATAGTACCACGACGTTCATACAATTAGGGCAAGGCACACAATTCTCAAACCAACCGCAAAATTTACAAAATATTATGAATATAACAATATAGTTGAGTGCAATATATAGAGAAAAGCGTGTTAATGAATGGCGGGTGTACGTAAAATTTTGCGCCATTATAACTTTGTTCATTTTTTTTTTTATACTTTTCGATTTATTTTTAAACAAAAATATATAAACGACTCGGTATAGCGACGTGATAAATATCTATCCGTCCATTGCAACCACACAGCTATATATTCTTTTACGTCTTTCCACGAATAAGTCATGAAAAAGTAAAAAAAAAAAATGACGATTATTGTGAAACAGGAAAATAAAGTGGAAAATATATAAAATGATGATTCTTTCGTATAATCCGGTTTAGATAGATGCGCGCGTGCACGCCATTGACATTTTGGCAGTTAACATTTTGAAATATGACATGTGCTGTAATTAAATTCACCGATAAAATGCTGTTGAAAATACGATAATAAAGAATGAAACGTTCACTTTAATAACATCTGTGTTGCGCTAAAATGGAAAAAATGTCAATGGATTCCTACCATCATTCTCAAATGTTAAAATGATCAACCAAATAACACATTAATATTATAATATCTATACATGATGAGGCAGTAAAGCGATTACTTTCATCGTTTTTATATCTCTCCATTCAACATTATCTTCGCGCTTCTTCACTCATTAAATA